>JASTWR010000768.1:20000-80541 GCA_030770355.1 Harpagoxenus sublaevis
ATTATATTCTTCAGTCATTTCTACCCCAATTTTATATATAATTCTTCAAGATTTGGTTGATTAGACTTAGCTTTATAAAGCTTCTATGTATGTACGAATTCTCCGAAATTTGAAATGTGTGTAACACGAGAACTGATCAATCAAATTTTAAAGAATTATATATGAAATAAAAGTAGAAAAGACTGAAAAATATAATAAAATTAGAAATAGCACGATATTTTAAGAAACGCCTTTGATTGCTTTAACTTTTGTAAGTTTTGAAATATTTGGCTATTTCTAATTTTATTATATTCGTCTGTCTTTTCTACCCCTATTTTATATATAATTCTTTAAGATTTGGTTGATTAGACTCAGGTTTATAAGGCTTTTATGTATGTACGGATTCCCAGAAATTTTAAATGCCTTTAACTCAAAAACTAATCAACCAAACCTTAAAGAATTATATATGAAATAGAAGTAGAAAATACTGAAAAAATATAATCAAATTAGAAAAGTTGCCAATATTTAATACTATTGTATAATTCTTTAAGATTTGGTTGATTAGACTCAGCTTTATAAGGCTTTTATGTATGTACGGATTCCCAGAAATTTTAAATGCCTTTAACTCAAACACTAATCAACCAAACCTTAAAGAATTATATATGAAATAGAAGTAGAAAATACTGAAAAAATATAATCAAATTAGAAAAGTTGCCAATAATTAACACTAAATTGTCCAAAAACATTAATTTATGAAAAGTCTTAATTAGAATATAATAAACTAAAGAATATAATAGAATTAGAAAAATTAACAATATAATTCAAAAGTGTGCAAATTTTATATTTAACACTGCACCCCCTGCATGAGAAGTTGAGAATTGATATCTCTCATGTGGAGAAAACTGGTCTGGTTTTTAATTATATTGATGAATATAATTAAAAAATAATAATACTTATAAAACTATATTTTTTAAATGTATACTTACAATGTGCAATAAAACTATGATTTTACTATAAATTTTTAATGTCTAGTTTTTATTTTAAAAATGTCCTTGGTTGCTCTAACTTATGCAAATATTGAGATATAGGGCTAAATTAAAAACTAATCAACCAAATTTAAAGAATTATATATGAAATAAGGGTAGAAAAGACTGAAGAATATAGTAGAATTAAAAAAATTACTAAAATTTTAAAATTTTAACTTTTAAGGGCTACATCCAAAGTCTCAACAATTGAGACTTTTCATAAATTGATATTTTTTGACAATTTAGTGTTAATTATTAGAAATTTTTTTGATTCTAATATATTTTTCAGTTTTTTCTACCCCTATTTCATATATAATTCATTATGGTTTGGTTGATTAGACCCAGCTTTATAAAGCTTCGATATATGTACAAATTCTCCAAAATTTCAAATGAGAAAAAGAAAGAGAGAGAGAGAGAGAGAGAGAGAGAAAGAGAGAAAGAGAGAGAGGGCGAAAGGGCGCTCTATTGCAAAAGCATTGATCGTTTTTTAAAAATAAAACTGACGTAAGTGTCTAGCCTAGCATCAGCCAGCCAAAAAGCCTAAAGTGCGTTCAGTTTTATTGGGAAACGAACAGTGTTTCGCAAAAGGGCGGCCTTTTGCAAAAGGGTTAGTCTTTTTGCAAAAGGGCTAATTTTTTAATTGCAGTTAGAACATCTCAAGTCTTAATAATTAAGACTTCAAAAAATGATTTTTTAGGATAATAAAAAAAGTGAGCAAGTAGAAACTTGCACATTGCTTCCATATAGCTTTTAAGTGTGCAAGTAGAAACTTGCACATTGCTTCCTCATAGCTTTTAAGTGTGCAAGTAGAAACTTGCACATTGCTTCCTCATAGCTTTAAAGTGTGCAAGTTGAAACTTGCACATTGCTTCCTCATAGCTTTAAAGTGTGCAAGTAGAAACTTGCACATTGCTTCCTCATAGTTTTTAAGTGTGCAAGTAGAAACTTGCACATTGCTTCCTCATAGTTTTTAAGTGAGCAAGTAGAAACTTGCACATTGTTTTCTCATAGTTTTTAAGTGAGCCAGTAGAAACTTGCACATTGCTTTCTCATAGTTTTTAAGTGAGCCAGTAGAAACTTGCACATTGCTTTCTCATAGTTTTTAAGTGAGCCAGTAGAAACTTGCACATTGCTTTCTCATAATTTTTAAGTGAGCAAGTAGTAACTTGCACATTACTCAATCAACATTTTATTTCGCTCATAAAGCTTCCTCTATGAGGAAGCCAAATTAATAAATATTTACTAATAATTATATATCAAAGAAAAAATTTGGCTTCTTCATAGAAGAAGCTTTATGAGCGAAATAAAATGTTGATTGAGTAATGTGCAAGTTACTACTTGCTCACTTAAAAATTATGAGAAAGCAATGTGCAAGTTTCTACTGGCTCACTTAAAAACTATGACAAAGCAATGTGCAAGTTTCTACTAGGCTCACTTTTCCCGGACATTTTTAAAGTGAAATATCGAAGTTCTGTGTACATTGCAAGCGAGCAATCTCGAAATTCCTGAAAAAACGCCCCGGAAAACCAAGGGATGATTGATACTAAACATAAAATCTTTAGTCCATATTTATGTAAATAAAACTTATTAATGACAATAATTAAAAAGTAAAACAAATTCTATTATATTCTTCAGTCATTTCTACCCCTATTTTTTATATAATTCTTCAAGATTTGGTTGATTAGACTCAGCTTTATAAAGCTTCTATGTATGTACGAATTTTCCGAAATTTGAAATGTGTGTAACACGAGAACTGATCAATCAAATTTTAAAGAATTATATATGAAATAGAGGTAGAAGACTGAAAAATATAATAAAATTAGAAATAGCCAAATATTTCATTATTTAAAGAAAGATGGAATTGAATTTAGCGATAATTGGTAAAGGGCTTCTTTCTTTATAAAATTTTGAATTTTTTAAGAAATGCCTTTGATTGCTCTAACTTTTGTAAGTTTTGAAATATTTGGCTATTTCTAATTTTATTATATTCTTGTCTTTTCTACCCCTATTTTATATAAAATTCTTGAAAATTTGGTTGATTAGACTCATGTTTATGTATGGACGGATTCCCCGAATTTTTAAATGTCTTTAACTTAAAAACTAATCAACCAAATCTTAAAATATATGAAAAAGGGTAGAAAATACTGAAGAATATAGTAGAATTAAAAAAATTGCTAAACTCTTAAAATTTTAACCTTTAAGGGTGTTAAGAATGTTAAGAGTTCTAGTAAGTGTCGTGGTCGAGAAATGTAAATCATTGTTATTTAAACTTCGCGGCATGTAGGAACTGGGGGCGTGCAGCAACGGCACGTCTCGCCTAGTTCTAAAATCGGTGGCGCTGCAGCGGCACGTCTCGCCTAGTTCCTGAATCGGTGGCGCTGCAGCGACGCGATCAGCGTAGCGCAACGGCTTGCGAGTCACGTGAGTTAAAAAAGTGGGGATGAAGAAGAAGGCGAGCAGACATTCGCGCCATGTGTCTGGTCGAATCGAGTCACGTTTCCTTTGTGATCGTTCCGTAGTTCTAGAAGCGTCTCGAAAGTTCTTCGCGTAATAGTATATAACGCGGTCTTCAGTAAATACTAGTATCGAGTCGCCTGGAACAACACGTAACAACGTGTGACTGCTACCGATGCCTAATAACAGAGCAGGGCATAGGTTCGACAACGAGAACATTCCAGAAACGGCGAGGACGATCGACCGTTGTTTCTGATCGGACGAGAAACCAAGGAGAGACGGCCATTTTGACGAGCGTGACGGCTCGGATTGAGAGACAGACGGAAGCCGTTTGGGTCTCTTTCTTTTCCTACTGTTGAACGACCACTACGGTCACATTTAAAACGAGGAAACCCTGTTCGACGAATGGAATCCGCACACGACGGATTATCCGACTCAGGTAACGAGTAAATTTCTGGGTAAAGCCAGGGATGTTTTGGTAAAGCGAGCACTAGCTCGTACTTAATATCTTTGGTTCCAGAAATCGTATACGCAGAACGAGGAAGCCTGTCCTCACACGGTGACGTTAAATTAGAACGCCTTTCTAATTTAAAGCTTCCATGGAAGTAGTCCCTTCTGGACACGGATATCCACTAGCTAGCTTTTCAAGTCACGATCATCTTCTTTTGGAAACGGTTGCAACCGCTCAACGTCGATTCCTTGTAGTCAAATAGATTTAATGAACTTTCGTTATTAATATTGCGTTGTATTCTCTCATTGAGATACTTATTCAGACATAAAAGAGAAAGTATCCATTATTACTCAATGAATTTAATTGTTCGAATCATATCAATGATTAATCCTAATTCGGTTAACTGAGATTACGTTTAGTTGCGAAATAAGCGCATTATATATGAAATCGTACTCTTTCAGCGAAAGAGATTGCATGATTAATGTTCTATTCATTATTTAATATCTCTAGACTATCTTATAGCGTTCTTATATGATTATTGTTATCTTGCATATTGTGTGGAATTTATGTGTTTACCTTTCGATTATATTGTGTTCTATATATTTACGCTTACCGTGATCCTTTTGCAGAAAATAGATGAACATTCCTTAAATAGTTTACTCACAAAGATCAATTGAAGATTAAGGATTTAAAGAAACCTGAGTTACATACGTTCATCCTTTCATCGTTAATACGACAAATCACAACTAAGTGAAGAATCAAAAGAGAGGAAAATTCAGTAAATGAGAGGAAACTTGAATTCTGCAAAAGGATTGCGATTTAACCTTTGCACTGTTACTCATGTTTATTTTCATTACTCTGAATATGTACTAATTTTGGAATATCAGGAAGAAACTTAAGCTATATTAATGAAGTGATTACTTGTATACACGACTACGACATTTACCACTCGTTTTCAATAAGAGCGTTACACCTTTTCAAAATACAGTCCACTTGAATATCAAACAAAGGGCTACATCCCAAGTCTCAACAATTGAGACTTTTCATAAATTGATATTTTTTGACAATTTATTTTACTCTTATTTCATATATAATTCTTTAAGATTTGGTTGATTAGACTCAGCTTTATAAAGCTTTTATGTATGTACGGATTCCCAGAAATTTTTAATGCCTTTAACTCAAACACTAATCAACCAAACCTTAAAGAATTATATATGAAATAGAAGTAGAAAATACTGAAAAAATATAATCAAATTAGAAAAGTTGCCAATAATTAACACTAAATTGTCCAAAAACATTAATTTATGAAAAGTCTTAATTAAAATATAATAAACTAAAGAATATAATAGAATTAGAAAAATTAACAATATAATTCAAAAGTGTGCAAATTTTATCAAGAGACACGGTAGTGTCTCGCGCCAAGTACGCGCGGAGCGAGACAGCCGTGGCTCTATATACGCGACGCGACGAGTTGCGAGTACCCGAAATTTTTAGATCTCGATAACCCTGCCTACCGGGGGAGAGGTTGCGTGAGGGGGGGCCAAAGGCCTCCCTTGCACCCCCCCGTGTGTGTGTGTGTGTGTGTGTGTGTGTGTGTGTGTGTACACACAATGTGACTGCGTCATATTCATCATCGAAAGTCAAGCGATATGCATTATAAGTGTACATAGGTTTTTAATTCGCGCACTTTTGCATGCGCGTGCGGCCACGGAGCATGCGCATGTGGCCACAGAGCTAACAGAGCATGCGCAAGTGGCCGCGGGACATGGACAGCATGGTTAATAGTCGCTACATCTCGTCGGTATGACAGGTCTCATAACCTGATAGTTGTCAACTTTAACTGTTAATATCTCGCTTCGCGGGGCAGAGCGACACTTTTTTCTGCCAGATTCTTTCATTTCACGCAAAAACGCGTCGATTAAGCCTAAGTTCAACGAAATCGGTGAGGGAGCCACTATTCTGCATATTTACCCGTTTGAGTCCGGCTCGCGAATCAAACTCGTACATGTTATGGGCTGCTTTAGACGTCCGCGTCGCGTCGTCGAGATTAGATCAACGGGATCAACGTTTATAGAATCGAGACTATTCGGGAGTGTGTGTGTGTGTGTGTGTGTGTGTGTGTGGTGAAAAACGATCGAGTCCGGTTCGCGAATCAAGCTCACCGAGCCGGACTCGCGAGTCAAACTCGTACATATAATTGGCCGCTTCAGACGTCCGCGTCGTCGAGAAATATTCCGTCCGCGTCGTCGCGTCCGAACACTCCGAACGGAGTACATGAGTGCTAGAGTGACAGAGTTCGCGCTTTGTGGATGGCTGGTTCCTGGGATACACCCTGAGCGAGGATGGCGAGGTTATATCTATCGTACGTATTGCTCTTTCTCGCGGTCACGCTTGCGTTCCCCGCTCGCGTTTTCTCTCTCTCTCTCTCTCTCTCTCTCTCTCTCTCTCTCTCTCTCTCTCTCTCTCTCTCTGTCTCTTTCTCTAATAATGACTATCGAATATATCTGATAGAATTAAATCTAAACATTTTTAGTATTATAACACAAAAATTATATCTGATAGTGACATCCTTAATTAAATGTGCAGTGTAGTTTGTATTATAAATTATTCATTGTCTTATTTTGTTAACAAACTTTACTATACATATATTATCTACTATAACATTCTGCCAATAGCATCGTACATGCCAAATTCTGTATCAAATCTGTTTTTCTTTCGACAAAATTTATTAGCAAACACTGCATAATATGCTCTCGACAAACTTGACTTTGCCTAATATATTCATATTTTGTGTCTTAATTTTTTAAATGATTTATAAATTTATACAAACTACACTGCACATTTAAGGATGTCAAACTCTCAGATATAATTCTTGTAAGTTATAATACAAAAAATATTTACATTTGATTTTATCAGACATAAATGTCAATGTCGATAGTCATTATGGCGTTTGATGTATCTGTAACAAAAAGGGGTGATATCCGTACAAAATTACCTTTTACAAAAAGGTAGAAAAAAAGACGCCAAGCACGCGTGGTGTACCTTGAAAAAGTCGAAGTAGTTATCTTTGTACCTCGAAAAAATTCAAATAATATCTTTACCTTGAAAAAATCGAAGTAATATATTCCTTGAAAAAATCGAAGTAATCCCAGACAGCACAAGACGTCCTCAGGATCGTCCTGAATACGTCCAGGACGTCCTGGAATATTTTCAGGATACTTAGTTGTTTCCCAGATAGCAATGACATCCTCGGAAAATCCGAAGGACATCCAGGACATGTGTTATTGTTAATATTTTATTTGACTTTATTAATTGTGGTGAAATACTTAAAAATAGCTTCAGAATGTTTTAAGTACCGTAATAAATTATAAATTTTTCATAAATGTCCACTAGACTCAAATAACATAAGAAGTCCTAAAATCATCCTACGTACGTCCAGGATATCTTGAGGAGTATCGCAGGATATCCTGAATACATCCTGTAAAACTCCTCCTCCTCCTCCTAAAATATTATGACAAAATTTGAAATATCTCAGTAAATTCTTAACAAAAGAGAACTTTATTATAGTGTTTAAAAAACTTTGTAACAAGGGCTACAAAAATAAACAATAAAAATAGGGGCTTCTATATAAAAAATTTAGATCAAAAGCACCTTAAATTTTTTAAGTAAAACACTATAGGGGGTTAAATAAAAAATAGTCTTTTTGCATATTCTTGTAGCCCTTGTTGAGACGTTTTTAAAACACTATAATAAAGCTCTCTTTTGTTAAGAATTTCCTGAGATATTTTAAATTTTGTCATTATATTTTTAATATAAAATATGAAATATTTCGTAAAGTATTTACTTTTCGATGACTTTACCTTAATACTTTTATGCGTAGAATAATAAAAGGAATCGAATGATGTAAAAAAAAACAAATTATAATGTTAAAAAATTTGATTGCATTTTGTATACAAACTTAATTTTGAAAAATTACAAATGTAAAAATTAATATTATTATTCGATTTCTTTGATTATTCCATATATAAAAGTATTAAGGTAAAGTCATCCAAAAGTGAATACTTTGCGAGATATTTCATATTTCATATTTTATATTATAAATATTATGAAAAAATTTTTAATATCTCAGAAAATTCTTAACAAAACAGAACTTTATTATAGTGTTTTTTAAAAACGTCGTGACAAAGGCTACAAGAATACACAATAAAAATAGGGGTTTTTATATAAAAAATTTAGATTAAAAGAACCTTAAATTTTTTAAATAAAACACCATAGGAGGTTAAATAAAAAATAGTTTTTTTGCATATTTTTGTAGCCCTTGTCGAGACGTTTTCAAAACACTATAATGCAACTCTCTTTTGTTAAGAATTTCCTGAGAAATTTTCAGAAAGATGCACGGTAGCGCATCTTTCCGTGGTAGCTTGCAATAACACCGATAGGTGGCGCATAATGGTGTGATTAACTCGTAAGTAAATTTCAGTTGAGAGCGAATATAAGCAGGTCTAGGCGAAGCAAAATCATGACATCCGCCAGACATATCTTTGCCAGCAATGTTGCTGCAATGATATAAATATATAAAGCTATATTTTCCAAAGTAAGATGTTTTTCAAATTGTAAAAAAATTTTTTAATTGTGAAACAATATTATTTCTTCAAATCTTAAATTAAAATTGTCCTTTTTGAATTGTCCTTCAGACGCCTAAAAAATGTTTATAACATATCCCATAGAAGTCCTCAGGATGTTCTCAGGATATTGTAAGGACTAGTTGGCTATTATTTGCTCTTCCTCCGGATATCCTGAGGACTCTTAATTGGCTATCATTTGTTTGTCCTCAGGATATCCGGAGGACATCCAACAGGATGTCCTCAGGATATCGTAAGGACTAGTATTTGGCTATCATTTGCTATCCCTCAGGATATCCGGAGGACATCCCGGGATTTAATTGGGATATCCACAGGATATCCCAATGGTCCGTCCTGGATGTCCTTCGGACTTCCCGAGGATGTCATTGTGCTATCTGGGATATATTTATTACAAAAAAAAAGAAATGATATCTTTAAATTGCGCCAATTAAATATATATTATATCGAAAAATAACTATTGTTCTTTTAAAAAATGTATTCCCATTGAAGTGAAAAAATTAATATAAAATGTGAAAAATTTTAGTGAAAAAAACTTGGCGCTGCTAAACATAATAATATATATTAATGAAACAATTTTTATAAATGGAAAAAGTACTTTAAATTAATGTGTGAAAGTCTCTACATTCACATTGTAATTATTAATTTAAAATATTTTAAATTAGTTATTTATTGCTTTCAAATATTTTAAAATTTAGCAGCGCCAAGTTTTTTTCACTAAAATTTTTCACATTTTATATTAATTTTTTTACTTCAATAGGAATACATTTTTTAAAAAAACAATAGTTATTTTTCGATATAATATATATTTAATTGACGCAATTTAAAAATATCATTTCTTTTTTTTTTTGTAATAAATATATTCGATTTTTTCAAGGAATATATTACTTCGATTTTTTCAAGGTAAAGATATTATTTGAATTTTTTCGAGGTACAAAGATAACTACTTCAACTTTTTCAAGGTATATTTAAAACTGCACCCCCTGCATGAGAAGTTGAGAATTGATATCTCTCATGTGGAGAAAACTGGTCTGGTTTTTAATTATATTGATGAATATAAATAAAAAATAATAATACTTATAAAACTATATTTTTTAAATGTATACTTACAATGTGCAATAAAACTATGATTTTACTATAAATTTTTAATGTCTACTTTTTATTGCTTCCTCATAGAGGAAGCTGTTTTCGTGAAAAAATTTTTTTTTTAGTTGCCGCTGCCAATGTGTTCAGAATGTTCTAAAACATCGAAAAATTGCATTAAAAAAATGTCCGTGTGTGTGTGTGTGTGTGTGTGTGTGTGTGGTGCGCGCGTGCGTGCGTGCGCGCGTGCGTGCGTGCGTGCGTGCGTGCGTGCGTGCGTGCGTGCGTGCGTGCGTGCGTGCGTGCGTGCGTGCGTGCGTGCGTGCGTGCGTGCGTGCGTGCGTGCGTGCGTGCGTGCGTGCGTGCGTGCGTGCGTGCGTGCGTGCGTGCGTGCGTGCGTGCGTGCGTGCGTGCGTGCGTGCGTGCGTGCGTGCGTGCGTGCGTGCGTGCGTGCGTGCGTGCGTGCGTGCGTGCGTGCGTGCGTGCGTGCGTGCGTGCGTGCGTGCGTGCGTGCGTGCGTGCGTGCGTGCGCGCGCGTGTGCGTGTGTGCGTGTGTGTGTGTGTGTGTGTGTGTGTGTGTGTGTGTGTGTGTGTGTGTGTGTGTGTGTGCAGATTTGATGGCTGTGGTTGCTCTAACTTCCGCAAATATTGAGATATCGGGCTGTTTCTTTTTTTAATCGATAGAGCATCATTCAAGGAAGGTTGGTATTAAATTTGGCGATGATCGGTAAAGGGGTTCTTTTTAAAAAAAATTTTGAATTTTTTTACAAATGTCTGTGGTTGCTCTAATTTTCGCAAATATTGAGATATCGGGCTGTTTTTTTTTTAATTGATAGAGCATCATTCAAGGAAGGTTGGTATTGAATTTGGCAATGATCGGTAAAGGGGTTCTTTTTAAAAGAATTTTTGAATTTTTTTAGAAATGCCCGTGGTTGCTTTAACTTCCGCAAATATTGAGATATCGGGTTGTTTTTTTTTTAATCGATAGAGTATCATTCAAGGAAGGTTGGTATTAAATTTGGCGATAATCGGTAAAGGGGTTTTTTTAAAAAAAAATTTTGAATTTTTTAAGAAATGTCTGTGGTTGCTTTAACTTCCGCAAATATTGAGATATTGGGTTGTTTTTTTTTTAATCGATAGAGTATCATTGAAGGAAGGTTGGTATTAAATTGGGCGTTGATCGGTAGTTCTTTTTAAAAAAAATTTTGAATTTTTTTAGAAATGTCTGTGGTTGCTTTAACTTCCGCAAATATTGAGATATTGGGTTGTTTTTTTTTTTAATCGATAGAGTATCATTCAAGGAAGGTTGGTATTAAATTTGGCGATGATCGGTAAAGGGGTTCTTTAAAAAAAAAATTGAGTTTTGCTTCCTCATAGAGGACGCTTTGTTTTCGTGAAAAAAATTTTTTTTTAGTTGCCGCTACCAATGTGTTCAGAATGTTCTAAAATGTCGAAAAATTGCATTAAAAAAAATGTCCGTATGTGTGTGTGTGTGTGTGTGTGTGTGTGTGTGTGTGTGCGCAGATTTGATGTCTGTGGTTGCTCTGACTTCCGCAAATATTGAGATATCGGGCTGTTTTTTTTTTAATCGATAGAGTATCATTCAAGGAAGGTTGGTATTGAATTTGGCGATGATCGGTAAAGGGGTTCTTTTAAAAAAAAATTTTGAATTTTTTTACAAATGTCTGTGGTTGCTCTAATTTCCGAAAATATTGAGATATCGGGCTGTTTTTTTTTTTAATCGATAGAGCATCATTCAAGGAAGGTTGGTATTGAATTTGGCAATGATCGGTAAAGGGGTTTTTTTTAAAAGAATTTTTGAATTTTTTTAGAAATGTCCGTGGTTGCTCTAACTTCCGCAAATATTGAGATATTGGGTTGTTTTTTTTTTAATCGATAGAGTATTATTCAAGGAAGGTTGATATTGAATTTGGCAATAATCGGTAAAAGGGTTTTTTTTAAAAAAAATTGAGTTTTTTTAGAAATGTTCGTGGTTGCATTAACTTCAGCAAATATCGAGATATCGGGCCGATTTTTCTTTTAATCAATAAAGTATCATTTAAGACAGGTTGATATTGAATTTGGCGATAATCGGTAAAAGGGTTCTTCTTTTTAATTTTTAATTTTTTTAGAAATGTCCCTGGTTGCTCTAACTTATGCAAATATTGAGATATAGGGCTAAATTTTTTTTTAATCACAATTTTATCAACGATCAGTGTTTCGCAAAAGGGCGGCCTTTTGCAAAAGGGCTAGTCTTTTTGCAAAAGGGCTAATTTTTTAATTGCAGTTAGAACATCTCAAGTCTAAATAATTGAGACTTCAAAAAATGATTTTTTAGGATAATAAAAAAAGTGAGCAAGTAGAAACTTGCACATTGCTTCCATATAGCTTTTAAGTGTGCAAGTAGAAACTTGCACATTGCTTCCTCAAAGCTTTTAAGTGTGCAAGTAGAAACTTGCACATTGCTTCCTCATAGCTTTAAAGTGTGCAAGTTGAAACTTGCACATTGTTTGCTCATAGCTTTAAAGTGTGCAAGTAGAAACTTGCACATTGCTTCCTCATAGTTTTTAAGTGAGCAAGTAGAAACTTGCACATTGTTTTCTCATAGTTTTTAAGTGAGCCAGTAGAAACTTGCACATTGCTTTCTCATAGTTTTTAAGTGAGCCAGTAGAAACTTGCACATTGCTTTCTCATAGTTTTTAAGTGAGCCAGTAGAAACTTGCACATTACTTAATCAACATTTTATTTTGCTCATAAAGCTTCCTCTATGAGGAAGCCAAATTAATAAATATTTACTAATAATTATATATCAAAGAAAAAATTTGGCTTCTTCATAGAGGAAGCTTTATGAGCGAAATAAAATGTTGATTAAGTAATGTGCTTTATCTCTAGTTTGTCCCCCTTTGCGTATGTGCACGCTGTTTTTCTCAAGCAGCCTTGTGGCTGACCTTGTGTGGGTATGGAATAAATTTTCTGGTTGTTCTATAAATCTCGATTTACTTCCTCAGTTCGGTTTCTTACAATTTCCTTGCGAATTGGTTTGGTACAATGCCACGAGGCTCACGCTATGACGGCTCAGAAAGAACTGACTCGTAGGAACGATCCTGTCGAAACTTGTTAAACAAAAAACGCGCGAGACGAAATGCAACGCAACGTACGCATGAAGCGCGACACAATCCAGGAGTCTATGACCCAATCCACAAGAGCGCGATCCATTGGTCGAGAGCGCGACCCATTCCGCAAGAGACCGCGAATTACAAATATATGAAACAAGCAATACAGCTCTTACATGCCGCCGCCCTTGAAAGGACCATCTTTCAACAAAGAAAATTACATTTTGAACGTATTGTTACGCTCGCCGGGCGTTAGCCACTCTCTCGCTCTCTTTCACACTCACTCGCGACGCGCACTCCGGCACTCGCTCAATAAATAAGGCTCGATATTTATAAAAGGAACTTGTTTAATCAGGATTCGTTTATACACAGAGCTCGGGATAACACGTCCGAACGTGACGGAAACCCAGAGCGAGATTGACAATCAATACACGTAAACAACAACGCCGTCGTCAAGGACGATTCGCAACTTCTAATACGGGCGACCCGCGTGAGCGCACGGCACGGGCGTACAGCACGGGTGTAACACTACTCCCCCTCTTCCAAGATTGTCGCCCCGACAATCCGGGAGGGTAGTTTCTCGCGGTTTCAGCTCCTTTTCCGTGAGCCCCAGGGCACCAGATGCTTGTTCTCCTCGAGCTGCTGCCCAGAGTTACCGAACTCCATCCTTCTTTGGTCCCCGGTAGCCGCACAACAATCCCATGAACCTCTTCAGGAGAGAGCTGGCCAGGCTCCCCCCCCTCCGACGGTCTCAGGACGTCCACATAGCTCCGCTTTTCCGGTGAAGTCATCTCCGCCGCCGGCCTCCCACGTCGTCGTTCTGCCAAATCTTCGGACAAGGGGGGGGGGGAACTTGTGTGGACCCAACGCCTTTACAGGCTCCCCAAGTCCCTGCCCCAGCATTTGCTCAACGTCCCACGGGAAAACCACAGCTCAAAAACCGTGGACGAGGCAGTCTCCTATCAACAAAGAACTTGCTCCCGAAGAAGTCTTCGGCCGTTGTTCTGCCACGGTATCCCACGTTTCCTCAAGGATCACCGACTTCCTCGGACTCCGTTCCACTAAGCAAAAACGAATAAAACACAACAGAAACCAAAAACATTTGAACAATATAATACGGTTACAACACTTTACATATTAAATTACAACACTTCGCACATTGTCTCATAACTCTTTATTAAACACGCATTACAATACAAGTAGCGCTACCTATTTCTCTTTTTACGAATTTTGACCTATGCTGCTCAATTTCCTTTCTGAATAGACAGCTAACCTATCTGAATGAACCACTTTGCTTCTATGTCGGGGTGATTTCCGTATACAATAAACAACATCGCTAAGTTTCTTAATCACCAAATAAGGACCCTCCCAATTACTCTGCAGTTTTGGAGCCCTATCTCTCACCCTCCGAGGATTAAAAAGCCAGACTCTCTGCCCCTTCTGAAAAAGAATTCGACAAACTCCACGATCGTATCGTGCTTTCATTCGAGAAGATTTCAAATTCAATTGTCCCCGTACACCAGAATGTATCTCCTCTAATTTGTCCTTTAAATTTTTAACGAAACTTCCAACCAATGGCACCTCTCCATGAAGTTTAGAAGGATTTCCTCGTAATAAATCTGATGGTAGTCTAAGATCTCGTGCGAAATATAATTCTGCGGGGGTGATTCCAGTTGTTTCATGCTTCGAGGATCTATATGCCAGGAGGAACATAGGGATCCACCGATTACAATCTTCTTGGTTTTCAGAGACGTACTTCGTTAAATAATTTGTTATGGTCTGATGTTGGCGTTCGACTTGTCCATCAGATTGAGGATGCAAGGCAGTTGTTCTTGTTTTCCTTATCCCAAGAAGCTCCATCAATTCTGAGAAAAGTCTCGACTCAAAGTTCCTTCCCTGGTCAGTATGAACCTCAGTGGGCACTCCGTGCCTGGAAACAAACTGATTAACAAAAACTTCCGCAACCGTTTTCGCTCTCATGTTTTTTAAAGGAAAAGCTTCCACCCATTTCGTAAAACAGTCCACTAGGACAAGAAGAAACTTATTACCCAATTTAGTCCTAGGAAGAGGACCGAGGATATCCATCTGAACCCTCTCCAAAGGTGCCCCCACATTATAAATTTGCAGGGGAGATTTTTCCTTACCTAAAGGGCCCTTCCTGGCAATGCAGACTTTACACGTTCTACACCAATCTTCCACATCTTGCTTACAGGTTGCCCAGAAATACCGTTTCCGAATTTTCTCCAGAGTTTTGTTCACTCCGAAATGTCCTCCAGACGGTGAGTCATGTAACTCTTCTAAAATTCCTTTAACAAATTTCCTTGGAACGATGAGTTGGAGAAAACTAGACTTAAGGTTTGGAGCTTCCCATCTCTTATAAAGTACGCCCTCTTCCAGGACCAGGGCATCCCAATATGACCCATAAATCTGTGCGGAGATATCTTCCGAATCCAACTCAGCTCGTGATAGGCAAACACCGGCCTCCTTTCCACGGAGTATAATCGAAATAATCGGATCTGCTCTCTGTTCAGAACGCCATTCTGACAGATCCTCTGCAGTTAATGTAATCCGAGCGACATGGCCTGCCCTCGTTACAGAGTTCTTTCTTTCCACTTTGGCACAATATTCACAGCCAGACGACTCACACGTACGCCTCGACAATCCGTCGGCATTCCCGTGAGACAGTCCTTTCCTGTAAGCAATTGTGAAATAAAACTGCTGAAGCGTCTCCAACCACCGAGCCAATTGTCCATCCAGATCCCTGAAAGACATAAGCCAACGCAAAGAAATGTGATCCGTACGGATCAAAAATTCGCATCCTAATAGATAATGGCGAAAAAACCTTACAGAATCTACGATCGCTAAAAGTTCACGTCGAGTAATACAATAATTCCGCTCAGCTTTATTCAGCACGCGGCTAAAATACGCGATGACCCTCTCCTCCCCGTTTTGTTTTTGAGATAGTACTGAGCCAATTCCAATATTGGAGGCATCAGTATCCAAAATGAACTCACCCTCCCCGTTCGGAAAAGAAAGCACTGGAGGAGAGGACAGTACCCGCTTTAACTCATCAAAAGAGTTCTGCTGATCTTCGTTCCAGATAAACTTTATCTGGTTTCCCGTTAATTCATAAAGAGGCTTAGCAATCGAAGAAAATCCTTTTATAAATTTGTGATAATATGAACAAAATCCGAGAAAACTCCGCAATAAAGTCTTTGTGTGAGGAACCGGCCATCCCTCCACGGCAGCAACCTTCTCAGAATCCGTGGCAACTCCCTCTGCCGAAATTATATGCCCCAAATACTTTACTTCTTTTTTAAATAAGACACATTTTTTAGGATTGATTTTTAAATTCACTTTTTGCAACCGTGAAAACACTTTTTCTAAATTTTCCAGCATTTCCTCGAAAGTTTTCCCGAAAATTATTACATCATCTAAGTAAACTAAGCAAATTTCAAATAATAATCCTTGCAAAACTTTTTCCATGAGACGTTCAAAAGTTGCGGGGGCGTTACATAAACCAAAAGGCATCACCGTGAATTGCCAAAGTCCCCTGCCGAAAGAGAAAGCCGTTTTCTCTCTGTCTTCAGGACGAATTTTTATTTGCCAATAACCACTTTTCAAGTCTAAAGTACAAAACCAAACGTTACCTGCTAGATGATCAAATATTACGTCAATTCTGGGGAGGGGATATGAATCTTTTTCCGTCAATGCGTTTACGACCCGATAGTCCACACAAAATCTTATCGTTCCATCTTTTTTGTGTCTTAATACCACAGGAGAAACCCAGGGACTATTTGATTCCTCGATCACACCGCATGCCTTCATTTCCTCGATAATTTTATCCACCTCCCCTCTCAACCTGAAAGGAATCCGACGAGGTACCTGCTTTTTGGGGAGAGAGTCTTGCATATTTATGACATGTTGAACAATATCACAATTTCCCGCAACAATATTCTCGGAAAATACTTCGGAAAATTTTTCAAGGAATTGAGCAAAGAGTTCTTTTTGTGAAGAGTCAAGATCTCGGGAATTATTTTTAAAAAGTTCCCTCAAGGAGACCGGGACTCTGTCTGGTTCGTTCTCAATTCGAGCTACTCGTATTTCCGAATTCACAGTCCCGAAAACAGAATAAAAAATTTCTTCTAAATTTACCATTTTCAGAAAATTCACTCCCAAAAGACAGTCGTCACTTATATCAGCCACGAGAAAAGGAAATACAACCGAGTGACTGCCTATTTCAATTCTAGCTTCTATCTCAAACTTTATTACAACTTTTTCTCCGGTAGGATATCTCAGATTCAGATTCTTTATTTGGGACTTTTCTTTTCCTGCTTCCACGAATTTACTGCTTAATATGGAGACGTCAGAGCCCGTGTCAACCTTGAAAAAACATTCTTTCCCATCAACTTTGCCCTTATAGCAAAAATGATTAAAATAAGGCTTAATTCTACTTTCATTCGAAATAACTTTATTACACACATTTGAAATAACGTTTTTATTGTAAAAATACGGGGTATTGATAACCCTCGCTAAACTCACCCCGCTGAGTTTGACTAAATCGCGTTTCCCCTTTGTTCGGGGCACTCGGATCGGAAATGTCCGGACTTCCCACACATCCAACACTCTCCCCGGTTGGCGCCAAATTTGCTGCCACGCCCATTTCCTTTTTGGAAATTTCCCTTCCTGTCTGTCTTCCCCTCCTCTTTCCGTTCTTTGTCACCCTCTACCTCCCCCTTCTCAATATTCGCACCCCCCTTCTGTCCTTCTCTCGCAGTGTTCTTAATAAATTTTTCGCGAGCGAACCCCTCACCCTGAATTATTTTTAATGCCTTAGCTCTCTCGACAGCCTGACTCAGAGTAATAATCCCCTCCATCTGTAACGTCCGTCTGATAAAATGATCAGTGACAGCCGTTACGAACTGTGAACACGCGATCTTTTCACGAATTTCATGAGGGCACTCGGGGTATGCGAGGCGCGACAGCCGTTCTATATCGGAACCGAGAGCAGCAAGATCTTCCCCAAATCTCTGTCTACGGTTCGTGAGCGCGGAATAATAATTCTGCGTTAACCGCCCCTCACTGAAACGCAACTCGAGTTTTGATTTTAGTTCGGAAAAATTGAGACACTCGATGTCTTGAACTGTCTCGAGAATCGTGCGCGCCTTGCCCCTCAGACTCGAAGCCAGTGCGACGGTTTTCGTCGCGTCGTCCCAAAAATTCGCTCGGGCAATTAAATTAAACTGCGAAAAATACTCCTGTAGTGGGACTGGCCCGTCATAAGTGTCGGGCTTCAATTTATAACCGAGCCCGACGCTCGCTCCTGTAGCGGCGTCACACGCGCGCGCGGCACGGATCCCAACCTCGTTCGCGCTTCTGGCACTCGAATAAACGTCGAGACCACTCTCAGCATTTGCTCCCGCGCCTCTCTCAACACGACGTATGACATTTTCGCTCGCGCCGCCCGTATTCGCACTTCTCCCGGTCGGCCGCATGCCGCTCTCACTCGCGCTGCCCGCGTACGCGCCCTCCCCGCACGCGGCCCGCGCCCTCTCACCGTTCGCGCCTTGCACACTCGCGGTCGCGCTTTCCTCACACGCGCGTACGACGTTCGCACTCGCGACGGCCGCAGCCGCGCGCCCCTCGCGTGCGTCCCGCGCTCCCGCGCCACCCACGGCCCGCGTTTCCGCATCCCCGGACGCGCTATTATTAAAGGGACTTAGCTGCGGTATGTCTCTGGAGTTCGTCCCACGGAGTCATCGAAGTTCCTCCTCCTGACGGCAGATCGTCGCCGCATACTCCTCCTCCCTCCGGGCTTGCTCCACTCGAAGGAGTCGCACCTCCCCCAGCCAGAATAGTCACGTCGATCCGACGTCAAATAGACGTCTAGAGCTAACATCTATCTACCATCTACGTCTAATCTAAATTAAGATCTATATAGACCTAAAAACGGTCCATATTTAGATGTCTAATCGATCTAAGATTTCGACGTCTTTCCGACGTCTTATTGACATCCCTCATAGAAAAGTATTACTGAAGTACTCAGTACACTACACGGAAAGAAAAGATTAGCTACGGCAGCAAGAATTTGTGTGCGGTAGCTAAATTTTAGTCGTAAGTTAGGTAAGGGTCACAAAAATTTAGCTACGGCAGACACTTATTTAGCTACGGCAGACACATACCTATTTCCGACATTCACCCAAAAAAAAAAAAAAAAATTATATTTATTTCGAAATTTTATTACTATTTTTTAACTAAATTTGTTTCTTAAGATGCAGCCTATGATGATTCCATCTGAAAATAAGTATTTGTAACTGATTAAATGTCTTAAAAAACACACTTACCTTAGTGGGATTCGAACTCGGGACCTCTGGATCGTGAGCCAACTGCCTTACGTGGTAGACTACTTCTTAATTTAATGTAAGTGTTATATATTGTCTACATGTCATAACCGTAGGCCCCTACCGCCACATAATTTATAGAGCAAAACAATAACAGAAAAATTATGATTTCTTATAATTAAATAGTTATTGTTAAATAATATTTTAAGTTAATATTAATATTAAATAAATGTTTTTTAAAATTATTATAGTAAATAAATAATTATTGTAAAATAAATATTAAATTAATGTCAAATAAATGTTAAATATACGTTTTCTTTAAATCATTATTGCAAATAAATAATTAATATAAAATAAATATTAAATTAATGTCAAATAAATGTTAAATAAATTTTTTTTCAAATTATTATTACAAATAAATAATCAATATTACATAAATATTATATTATTGCCGAATAAATGTTAAATAAATGTTTTTAAAAATTATTATTGTAAATAAATAATTTATGTAAAATAAATATCAAATAATGTGTAATAAATGTTAAATACATGTTTTTTTAACCCTCCGCAGTCATCTCGGGTCAATTTGACCCGAGCCTCAACTTTGCTCGTAAATATCTTGCACGTAATTTGAAAATTGGCGGGCATGAGGCCCTGTAGCTGTAGTTCAGAGTATCAACTATAGCTTGGGATGCTTCCCGCGCACTGCGCAAGACGCAGTAGCCGTTGCGCCTCGTTGCAGTTCGGTGTTGGGTCAGTCTGACCCATGTGTGACTTACGTGTCGGTATACATAAATTCAATAATGGCGTACAGTTCGGAAGGGCATAAGGCTCATATTGGATGATAAGTTGACAGAAACCGAAGAAGCAAGACCAGAATTGAGCAAAAGAGCGAGATGCTCCCTGTGCCCGAGTAAAAAAGATAAGAAAACAAAAAGTCAGTGCCACAGTTGTTCGCGCCCCATGTGCGACGACCATCGGGCATATATTTGCACTGAATGTGCCGGACAAGACTAAAATCATTAGTTTATAAATAAATGTGACGACTTTTTCAATTTTCTATAAAAATTAAATTTATTTGCAATTTTTCAACAAAAATTGTCGATTTTCTTTACTCAAAGAACCACCTCCGTCACCTAGCGAAATAAATACCTTTTTTAAATGGTACACTCATATACAAATTTTTTCTTCATTTAGCTCTGTTTCAAGAACATAATTGTAAATTTTTAGCAAAAAATATTAAAAATTAAAAAAGTAGTGAATTTTTTCGTTAAACTCAGTTTTTTTATAAACACAAATTTTTCGCGAATTTTTTAAATATGTTAACAATTCCTGAGGCACTTCTTTTTTTATAGCAATCAATTTAGCAATATCGCAAGTACATTCGAGAATTTTTTCAACACGATCGGTGGATAAATGTTCAAATGGCGAACGATCAAAGTTCGCTTGGGTCAAAATGACCCAGAATGACTTCCTTGTTTGAAAAAATAGGTGTGACTACGGAGGGTTAAATTATTGCAAATGAATAATTAATATAAAATAAATATTAAATTAATGTCAAATAAATGTTAAATAAATGTTTTTTCAAATTATTATTACAAATAAATAATCAATATTACATAAATATTATATTATTGCCGAATAAATGTTAAATAAATGTTTTTTAAAATCATTATTTTAAATAAATAATTTATGTAAAATAAATATCAAGTAATGTTTAATAAATGTTAAATACATGTTTTTTAAAATTATTGCAAATGAATAATTAAAAAATTAACCAATTGCATCTTTGTCCCAGATCTTCGACCAAGTTCTTGAATCGTGGACACAAGACTTTAAGCCCGGCTCCGACATTCATAGTTGGATCTTATATTTGAAATTGTATTAAATTCAGTTTCAGATGTGTATAGGTAACGTTTTTTAAAAGGCACACATTAGACGTCGACTAAACATCGAATAGACGTCTAGGCCGAAGCAAGCAGTCCACAATATTTTTTACCTTGTTTTCTAAATATTTATCTCACTTTTAGCAAATGTAGACAAAGTACAAAACATACGCTTATTTTGACGCACATATAGATCGAATCAAAAGGTACACATTAGACGTCGACTAAACATCGAATAGACGTCTAGGCCGAAGCAAGCAGTCCACAATATTTTTTACCTTGTTTTCTAAATATTTATCTCACTTTTAGCAAATGTAGACAAAGTACAAAACATACGCTTATTTTGACGCACATAGATCAAATCAAAAGGCACACATTAGACGTCGACTAAACATCGAATAGACGTCTAGGCCGAAGCAAGCAGTCCACAAAGTAAAATCTCGAAATTTTATGAAAAACTCTTCCGATGGTTTATATATTACAAATAGATTGCTAAAATACTCAGAGCAAGAGACGTCTAAATTGCCATATTTCTAGACATTCATTTAGATTAGACGTACTCTAGACTTCTTCGACGTCGATTAGATGTCGAATCGACATCAGCGTTCTGGCTGGGCCTGGATAACGGCCTGGAGCGTCTCTGTGAGCGTGGTCATCGGAGGCGCTTCGGAGCCATCGCGGTGAGGCGTCTCCAGCCGGAGCCTCTTCCTCGTAGCCATGTAGCTGTCCTTGAGCGTCGTCTGTGCTCGGGAATAGTCCGAGAGATCGTTGCTATCCCGGACGAGCCCCCAAAATGTTACGCTCGCCGGGCGTTAGCCACTCTCGCTCTCTTTCACACTCACTCGCGACGCGCACTCCGGCACTCGCTCAATAAATAAGGCTCGATATTTATAAAAGGAACTCGTTTAATCAGGATTTGTTTATACACAGAGCTCGGGATAACACGTCCGAACGTGACGGAAACCCAGAGCGAGATTGACAATCAATACACGTAAACAACAACGCCGTCGTCAAGGACGATTCGCAACTTCTAATACGGGCGACCCGCGTGAGCGCACGGCACGGGCGTACAGCACGGGTGTAACAGTATTATATCTAATAAATTGCAAATAACTTAGTGACTGAATTAATATGACTATAACTAAACGCAATTTATAATAATATGGAATATGTAGCAAATGATATAGCTCGGTAGAGTCTTCAATGGGAAGCAAACACAAACGAGTAATAGGACGCTTGTAGATTCCGTTCGCTGTACGTATAGTAGCAACGCGAGCTATGCCATCATCACCAAGGTGTATCTATCCTGAATTCTACCGAGTGGCCAAGATAATGGTGGGGCGTTATCCTCTTTCAGAATAACCATTTGTCCTATGTGTATTGATGCATCTTCAGTTTCCCATTTGTTTCGTTGTTGGCATTGATGTAAATATTCACGCGACCAGCGTCGCCAAAAATGTTGCCGCAATTGTTGTATGTACATATTGCCAGCGTGAAAAGCGATTCATAGGTATTTCCTCTAAGGATGGTTCAGGATACGAAGTGAGAGGAGTACCTATCAGGAAGTGTCCTGGTGTTAGGGAAATCAAATTATTGGAATCAGATGAGATCGGGGTTAGTGGACGAGAGTTCAAAATTGCTTCAATCTGGATGAGAAGCGTCTCTAATTCTTCATATTTCAAATGGGCTTCCTTCGTCATCCTGATGACGCTTGGCTGCCTTTACCGCAGCTTCCCATAATCCGCCGTGGTGCGGTGCTCTGGGTGGTATAAGGTGCCAATGAACTCCCTTATTGGCAGCGTGATCAATGACTTGTTGTTGCACCCTTTGATCCTTAAATAGATCTGCTAGTTCTCTTGGTTCGCGTTCAGCTCCCACGAAGTTTAGACCGTTATCTGAGAAAACGTCAGAAGGACAACCTCTCCTTGAAATGAAGCGCCTGAAAACATTCAAGAATGCTTCGGTTGATAAATTAGTAGCCAATTCTATGTGGATAGCCTTGGTGACAAAACAGACGAAAATTGCAATGTAACACTTTATAAATTTAGCATTGCGTCTAGTTCCTTCCTTGTAGTAGAATGGGCCTGCATAGTCAACGCCACATTTGTCAAATACCTTGCTGGGTATGTTAACTCGGGGTTTTGGCAGATTTCCCTGATTGTAGAAGCAGTTTTCGGCAAACTTCGGAAACAGGTCACACATTTTTGTATGATTTTTCACACAATATTTCGAGTAGAAATAAGCCAGTATCTTTGACGTACTGCAGCCAAAGTCAATTGCGGACCTGCATGAAAATGGATTTCATGTTCGTGGGTTATAATGAGATGTGAGAATGGGTGATGTCCAGGCAGTAGTATAGGATGTTTAGCCGCGTATGGTAAAAATGATGACTTTAAGCGACCTCCCACTCTTAAAACTCGGGAATCATTGATGAATGGATTTAATTTTAAGATAGAATTATTTTTGTTTACAACTCCTAGTTTTGTAAGTGACTTGAGCTCCTCGGCAAAATATACTGCTTGTATCGATTTCACCAGATAAATAATGACTTGATTCTGCTCTTCCGGTAGAATAGGTTGGATAGCGCGTAGCTCCTTGTTAGGAGATGTATTCGAATCCTTTCGAGAATCCTTGGGTATTCTTGTGTTTCTTAAGAATCGCAGAATATAAGCGACAACTCGTATAAGTTTTGTAAGTTTCGAGTATCGATTAAAAATATCACAATCTTGTGTGTTGACTAATGTCGTCGCAATGGTCTTGGATCTTCTTTCTGGAAGGTCTTGATTGTGTGTGGGAAGAGAACTTTGTGGCCATTCCTCCTTGTCAAGATTCAACCAAGGGAGCCCTGTCCACCATATTTTTAAATGAATCAAAGCTTCAGGCATAACGCCTCTTGATAGAGGATCCGCAGGATTGTCTTTACTACGGATGTGATTCCAATATTGAACTGGAGTTAATTGTTGTATTCGTCCTATCCTGTTCGCTACAAAGGCGGACCATGATCAACTGCACGATTGGAGCCACGATAAGACAATCGATGAATCTGACCATAGATATATATCATCCACCTTACATGTAAGACATTGTGAGATCTTGTTATAAAGTTCCGCCGATAATAAAGCTCCTTGTAATTTAAGACGGGGAAGAAATAAGCTTTTTAGTGGTGCCACTCTGGATTTTGAACAGAGTATATGTGTAGAATGTTCTACTAATAGGTGGAACGCAAATAGATACACGCTTCATAAGCAATTTCGCTTGCATCGGAGAATCCGTGTAGTTCTAAACGTGTGTGTTGCTGTGTCGGTATGACCCTGCGAGGAATGCTTATGTTTCTTAGTTCCTGTAATTCCTTTTCGTATTGTTTTCATTTCGTGTTCAAGTCCAAAGGAATGGATTCATCCCAGTTAATCTTGAGGCGCCAAAGATTCTGCATGATAGTCTTGGCCACCAATGTAACTGGTCCGAGTAATCCCAGAGGGTCAAAAATTAAAGCGATTCGGGATAGAATGCTTCTCTTGGTAGGAGTAAGAAGTGGTGGTAGACATGGAATAGTAGGGAATTTGAATGCGTCGGAATTGCAGTCCCATGTGATGCCCAAAGTGCACCTCTCAGTTTCCTTGTCAGCTGACAAAATAAATTCTCTTTGACTAGGCAAAGAATTGTCATCTCGTAGAGAGGGTTCATTGGATGCCCATTTCCTCAACTCGAACTTTCCTTCCTGCATTAATCGTGTGATTTCATCCTTGATAGCTAAGGCTTCTCTGGTGTGTTTGCTCCTGTTACCAAATCGTCGACGTAACAGTCTCTTAGCGCAATTATAGATGCAATTGGATAACGTTGTGCATTATCTTCTGCTAGCTTTCTGACAGATCCGATCACTAGGAATGATGCGGAACAAGTACCGTATGTAACGGTGACCAATACGTAAATTCTGATGGGCTCTTATGGTGAGCTGCGCCATAAGATACGTTGCAGGGATATCTGAGTTGGATGGATCAGTACCTGTCGGTACATCTTGGTCATATCAGCGGTAATTCCAATCGGAAACGTGCGAAATCTTGCCAAAATGGATGCGAGATCTTCTTGAAGGTTAGGACCGACCATCAATACATCATTTAGAGAGATACCAGTATTGGTTTTGCATGAACCGTTAAACACTACTCTGAATTTAGTAGTCGTGCTTGTTTCCTTTCTGACGGCATGATGCGGCAGATAATAACATTGATCGCTTGAGCTATCTTCGTCTAGATTACCTACTTCTTGCATATGTCCTAATTCAATGTACTCCTCCATGAATTTCTTGTACTCGGCATACATCTCAGGTTGGGCTATAAGACGTGCTTCCAACGCCTTGAATTGTCGTAAAGCTATGTCCTTAGAATCTCCTAATTTAGTAAGCATGTCTTCCTTGATTGGTAATTTGACGATAAAACGTCCGTCATGATTACGCTTGACAGTTTCCAAAAATAGTTCCTGGCAGGCTCGCTCTTCGTTAGAAAAAGAATGTGAAGGAATGTTATGCTCTACTTCCCAGAAACGACTCAAAGTATAATTCAAATCATCTAATATAGTTAAATGCAAGTTAACAGAAGACACTGGTCTAGCCATATCAAACGCAGTACAACCTGAGACTATCCATCCAAAATGAGTCTTTTGTAGAATCGGCTGATTTTTAGACTGTTTGATTTGACCGGCACATATAATTCTTCAAAACAATTCAGCGCCTATTAGCATATCAATGCTAGCTGGTACATTAAAGTTAGGATCTGCCAATTTTATGTTTTTAGGTATCGTCATATTCTGGATGGATAGAAATTGTTGTGGTAAATGTTGTGTGATCCTTGGCAACACTACGCAATCTATATTCTCGGAAAATTTATTAAAACGCGATTTGACGCATACGTTAGTAATACTCTTAGCGCGAACGGTTCCTTCCATTACTCCTGCCACAGACATTTCAAGCGATCTCTCCTTAAGTTGCAATCGATTAGCAAGTTCTTGTGTTATAAAGTTCATTTGAGAACCACTATCAAGTAATGCACGACATGAATGAAGTTCATTATTAGAATCATAAACATTCACAATGGCTGTGGACAACAAAATACTCAGTGGATGATGGCTTGAAACGCATTGTGTAGAGATTGGAGTGGGAGAATCGTTTAATTTGTCAGAAGACGGTTTTGAAGTCGATGACGATTGATCTGAGTTATTTATGGTAGATATATGTAACAAAGTGTTATGCTTCTTACTACATTTGCGACAAGCACTTGATTTACAAAGCTTAGGTTGGTGGGTTGTAGATCTTAGACAGTTAAAACAAAGATGAGCCTCTTTCGCCCTTTTGATTCTATCTTCAACTGATAGTTTAAGGGTAATTATTCAGTTTAGCGTCCTCACCCCCGATTTTGATGAAATTAGGCTTAATCGATTCGTTTTTGCGCAAAACGAAAGAATCTGGCAGAAAAAAGCGTCGCTCTGCCCCACGAAGCGAGATATTTAGCGTTAAAGTTGACGACTCTCAGGTTAGGATTCCTGTCATACCGACGAGATGTAGCGACTATTAACCATGCCCTGCGGCCACTTGCGCATGCTCTGTTAGCTCTGTGGCCACATGCGCATGTTCGGTGACCGCACGCGCATACAAAAGTGCGCGAATTTTAAACGTATGTATACTTATAATGTATTACTTGAATTTTAATAATAAATAAATATAATTATGTATTAAATCTTCGCCTTACTAAACAGATGAGTCTACAATATACTAAAAATAGATACAGAAAAGATTAGCAAGACCCCTACGCAAGGTAGGCCGTTGCCCCTCTCCCTACAACCACCCTTTTTGCCAACGCCTGTTTCGCGACAGTTTTTTGTACCAGATGAAGTTTTGTTTTTGTAATAGATGTTGTTTTTGCAATAGAAAAGTGTTATATCAAAGTCGGGGGGCTCCGCCCCCCCCGAACCCCCCTGGCCGGGGGCTTCGCCCCCTGGACCCCCTTTCGGGGGGCTCCGCCCCCTACCCCCGCCGGGGGGCTTCGCCTCCCTGGACCCCCCATTGAGAGTTTCGCTTACATGTACTACATACTAAGTTGTAAAGCGAGGTCTAGGTGAAGCTCCCAATGGGGGGTCCAGGGGGGCGGAGCCCCCCGGCGGGGGTAGGGGGCGGAGCCCCCCCGACTTTGATATAACACTTTTTTATTGCAAAAGCAACATCTATTACAAAAACAAAACTTCATCTGGTACAAAAAACTGTCGCAAAACAGGCGTTGGCAAAAAGGGTGGTTGTAGGGAGAGGGGCAACGCCCTACCTTGCGTAGGGGTCTTGCTAATCTTTTCTGTATCTATTTTTAGTATAATGTAGACTCATCTATTTAGTAAGGCGAAGATTTAATACATAATTATATTTATTTATTATTAAAATTCAAGTAATACATTCATTATAAGTATACATACGTTTGAAATTCGCGTACTTTGCATGCGCGTACGGCCACTGAGCATACTCATGTGACCACAGAGCATACGCATATGCCCCCGCGGAGCATGTTCATGTCGCTGCCAGTCGCTACGTCTCGTCGGTATGACAGGAATCCTAACCTGAGAGTCGTCAACTTTAACGCTAAATATCTCGCTTCGTGGGGCAGAGCGACGCTTTTTTCTGCCAGATTCTTTCGTTTTGCGCAAAAACGAATCGATTAAGCCTAATTTCATCGAAATCGGGAGTGAGGACGCTAAACTGAATAATTACCAGTTTAAGAAATTCTTTGCAATAATATAGTTGATGATTTTCCTTACACAACGGACAAGATAAATTAGACGTAGCGATGTTAGCGACAGAAGCGCCCTTGTATTTTACTTGTTTTTGAATAGGATTATTAGTTAGGTTATTGTGAGCTCTACTTTGTATTGACTCTAAAGCTTGGCAACGTTTTGAAAGGAAATCCATTAATGTTTTCAAGTCGGGTACATTATTATCAAGAATATTTATTTCCCACGCCTTATTCGTAGCTATGTCTAGCTTAGAAACTATTATATGAATAATTAAGTCGTCCCAAGAATCGGTAGGGGCCTATGGAGGGCCTTGAGAGCGCGTAGATGCTTAAGAATAGTGTCGAGCAACTCACGGAGAGCTATATGATTTTCCTTGTTGAGAGCAGGCACATCAAATATGGCTCTGACATGCCTTTGAATAATCCATCGCTTATTGTCGAAACGTTCCTTGATTGCCGTCCATGCATAGTAATAATTACACTAGTTTACAGCCAAAATGTACATTCAATGCCACTATTTTTTTCCTATGTATTTTGGCCCGCTAAACTCGGAAATAACATAGAAAAATTTTTTATGGATTGGTTTTATTGCTTTTTTGATTTTTTGTACTTTTACTCAATTGCTCATAACTTCGGTATTTATTCATAGATTTTCTTCCTCAATAGCTTGTTTTCTTCGTAAAAGCACGACCTATACGTAAACAATAAGAAACTGAACATAATTTGACGTTTTATATTTTTGCATGGTAATAGAGTGAATTTTCTATTTTTATAATTTATAAAATCACTCTTATCGACGTTCTCAGGATCTGCATTTTCAAGTGTTTCGATGCGTGATTGAATCGCGTCAAACTGAGTCCACAAATCAGCTAACCTTTGCTTACGCTCGGTAACGTCGTGTCGATTACCTTGATTTATGTTAAAGCTTTCTATGAAAGTTTTCAATCGCGTGGCTGATGCTCGTATGTGAGATCTTTTATTCTTGGCTTCCGCTAACGTTAACGAATCCATGACAGACGTTATAATCCGTTAAAGATAATGTATGTATTTAGGCACGAGAGCCTTGAAAGATATGCAATATGTCTGCAGTAGCTATTAAAGAAATAATTCGACGTGTGTCGATTTCCGATCGATAACGATATGTAGGAATGGTAAAGAAATAATAATTCGACGTGTGTCGATTTCTGATCAATCGCAATATATAAAAAAGTAATTCGACGTGTGTCGTTTTCTGTTGATCGCGATATGTAAAGAAATAATTCGACGTGTGTCGATTTCCGATCGATAACGATATATAGGAATGGTAAAGAAATAATAATTCGACGTGTGTCGATTTCTGATCAATCGCAATATATAAAAAAATAATTCGACGTGTGTCGTTTTCTGTTGATCGCGATATGTAAAGAAATAATTCGACGTGTGTCGTTTTTCTGTTAATTGCGATATGTAAATGGTAAATTGTATGGAAACGTACTCTTACCTCAAGAATGTGATTTTAAGTACTTGGAAGTACTTCTTAGATATTTTAGATATTCGTGATATCTCAATATATACCTGTGTTATGCCGTATCATCCGTGTGATTATCCGGTTCGAAGGACCATTATGTGGGGGGTTTGTCCCCCTTGCGTATGTGCACGCTGTTTTTCTCAAGCAGCCTTGTGTGGGTATGGAATAAATTTTCTGGTTGTTCTATAAATCTCGATTTACTTCCTCAGTTCGGTTTCTTACAATTTCCTTGCGAATTGGTTTGGTACAATGCCACGAGGCTCACGCTATGACGGCTCAGAAAGAACTGACTCGAAGGAACGATCCTGTCGAAACTCGTT
Source organism: Harpagoxenus sublaevis (assembly GCA_030770355.1). NCBI lineage: Eukaryota > Metazoa > Arthropoda > Insecta > Hymenoptera > Formicidae > Harpagoxenus > Harpagoxenus sublaevis. Next base: position 49,564 of record JASTWR010000768.1, read on the forward strand.
AAACAAAAAACGCGCGAGACGAAATGCAACGCAACGTACGCATGAAGCGCGACACAATCCACGAGTCTATGACCCAATCCACAAGAGCGCGATCCATTGGTCGAGAGCGCGACCTATTCCGCAAGAGACCGCGAATTACAAATATATGAAACAAGCAATACAGCTCTTACAATCCATATTGTGAACAAACATAAGGAGTGTGTCGGGTGTTTGATTTAAAGGCGGTAGTTTAACTTTTCCGTTTGAACAACACATTCCAGGTGCTTAAGTTTTAAACTTTTTGGCTCTACAATAATCACATATTGCATCCATTTTCCCAATTATTACTCTCGGGTGAAATTGATATTCGTAATTTTGATCATAACTAAATGCCTCTAATTTCAAATCGGACCGCATAAATGTTTTTCTTGATTGAACATGTCGTAACCGGTCTTTTTCTACTCGGGTTTCACGCTATTGAGTCATTTCCGCTTTTCCGATATTTTACTTACCGATCAGCGACTTCATTCCTTGGTTTTTGCCGGGCGTTTTTTCGGGAATTTTGAGATTGTTTGCTCGCATGTAACGTAATTCGTTGTCTTCCGCAAATGCCACATACAATATTTTTTGTAAAACCTATTACGAAAGTTCGATTTGAGATTGAAATTAAATTTAAATAAGAAATAGTATTGAACAAATACTATTAATCATCCCTCGGTTTTCGCGGGCGTTTTTTCGGGAATTTTGAGATTGCTTGCTTGCGATGTACACAGAACGATATTTCACTTAAAAAACGCCCAGGAAAACCAAGGGATAAAATCGGTAATCGGTAAATAAAATATCAAGGTTCTAGGACTAAGTTTCCACCGAGGGTTCGAACCGGGTCAGAATCGGGTTAAAGTCGGGTCAGAGTTGGGTTGACTTGCCTGTTTCCACCGAACCAGTGTTACACCAGAGTTACACCAGGGTTGCGGCCAGGTTGAACGTTACCAACTGTACAAAATGTCAACAGTAGCTTGAAGGTTGTGTGACTATCAGAACATTTAAAATATTATGGATCCGAGAGCCATAATATTAGTTGCTCAGTACCAAAGTAATATGCATAAATTATTTCTCATATTACAAACTCGACAGTATGAAGTAAAACGTCTTCTGGAAGACTTATGTATAAATTCATTTATCAAATTGGCAACACTACTGTAACGCTAACTCAACTCTTGTCGTTTCCATCGAACCTCATTTAGACCCTACCTTAAAATTTTGTTGGGTAGAGTTCACGTTCGAGTTTGGTGTTTCCACCGCAAGAGCGTTCACCCAAACCCGATTCTGACCCGACTCTGACTCAGTACGAACCCTCGGTGGAAACTTAGTGTATGTATGTACATCGCGAATAGGCAATCTCGAAATTCCCGATAAAACGCCCAGGAAAACCAAGGGATAAAATCGCTGATCGGTATCGAGGTTCCGTAGTAGCCTATATGTATGTTTTGCGCAAAGATGTAAAGAGTAACTGCGCAAAAGTTAATCTAGATTAATAAGTAACACATTAACTTCGCCAGTGATTATTAACCAAATTGAGAATTTTAATCGACGGTACTGGCAATCACGATATGTGCGTTTTTTAAGATTTGAAATTTATTATAAACTAATAAATTTTTCAAATCCTTTTCATGTATTTCCAAGTACACGAATTTCCAACCTACTAAACTGCGTGCCAACCGATTTGTCAGACTTTAAAACACAGTTTCGTTGGAGAATTAAAATAATAATAAATTTCAAATCTTAAAAAACGCGCATATCGTGATTGCCAGTACCGTCGATTAAAATTCTCAATTTGGTTAATAATCACTGGCCAAGTTAATGTGTTACTTATTTGTTTAAATTTACACCGTTTGACTGAAAAATCGGTGTTCCATCTTATTATTATTACTTAGTCACCTTAATATGTATTATTGCGACAAATATTATCACAGCCTCAGTGGTCAAATTGGCACGACACCCGCACGGTATACGGGAGGTTCCAGGTTCAAACCCTGGCTGAGGTAATATTTTTCGCAATAATTTCTTTCAATCAGGGGGATAAGGGATTTTTAATTCTCCAACGAAACTGTGTTTTAAAGTCTGACAAATCGGTTGGCACGCAGTTTAGTAGGTTGGAAATTCGTGTACTTGGAAATACATGAAAAGGATTTGAAAAATTTATTAGTTTATAATAAATTTCAAATCTTAAAAAACGCGCATATCGTGATTGCCAGTACCGTCGATTAAAATTCTCAATTTGGTTAATCTAGATTGGTCGAATAGTTTAAGAGTGTATGAAGAACAGAGTACAGACATACAGATCCATTTAAGACCGCGTCCGTCCGTGGGAGATCGTGAATCGCGTTCGCGGGTGTCTCGTGCGCGCAGCGGCCCGTCGCTCGTGAAAGGACGCGACGCCGGCGAGAGACGGTCAAAGACGTGGTGAAGCGCGTCGCATCTAGAAATCTAGATAATCAGAGATGCGACATTGAACCTCATGGCCTGATTGGTTGTCTAATCACGTGGTTATAACGCCATTTTGCTTCCCTATAATTGCATTTTATTAACAATCAGTGGTACGTATAATGCACATTTCTATAATGTTAATGGCAATTTATTGGTAAAAACAATAATAGAAAAATATCTACAGTAATTTTATTTAGGAAACACTTACTCTTTCCCCCTTCTTCTCCTTGCAACTTAACCTCACTCTGTCAATTTCTTTCACTTTATAAGTATACTCATGGTGTAAATAACAAGGTGAACCATTCCGATGGATGCGCAGTAGGCTAAAAGTAGTGGGGGACAGTCAGCCAATTACGCTTTGAGCTATTGTGCGAAATTCAATATGGCTGCTGAGTTTCACTGTCACGTGCTGTACGTCTGTCACGAATGCGTTGAACGCATTAATAATGTGTTTATAATTGATTATCGGTTGTTAAGTGTGCACGATGTGCTGAAAATGCCGGTGTGTTGTGTGAAAAATTGCAAGAGCGGACCGGTCGTGGGTAATAGAGAAAATTACAACGTATTGTTGTATTATTTTCCCAAAGAGGGTGAACTAAGGAGACAGTGGCTCGAAGCTTGTCAGAGAAAAGAAGGAGATATAAACTCAGCTATGGTGAGTTTCTGTTCCGAATTATAAATATAATTTTTAATACAAATAAAACATATTTTTATCCAAATTCCGTTAAACACAATCTTATTTTATTTTTGAAACTTTTGAACCGCGCGCTGCCTAATAGCTCAAGCTCTGATTGGTCAAGATCTCAGACCTCCGCCATTATGCGCAATGGTTCACCTTGTATATTTACACCATGAGTATACTCATAATGGAAGCAACATGGCGGATAATCGGAATAATCGCGATTAGATTGCGATAGCTCGATATATCTAACCTGACCTGACCGTCAATGTCGCATCTCTGTTATCTAGGACTCTAGTCGCATCGTGCCGCGAGTCGCAACGGCCCGTCATTACGGCCAATCCAGGCCAATCACTTCAGTTATTCCGCCGCTGTGTCAAGTCGCCCGCCCTGCCTCGTCATGTACAGAGCGACCCGAGCGTCGTTCCACCGCGTGGGAAACCTCGCCGTCGGCGCCGCGAGAGGTAAGAATGCACCGCGACGTTCTCGCTTGAACAATAGGCGCGGTCGCTCTATCTCTCATTGCGTGTATCTAACCTCGAAAGAACTTGTTAGTATCATTGAAATATCGGTTTTTCTTTACAGTTTTAGAACAATGTCGATCACTCAGGATCGTCCGGAATTATACAAAGAAGTCAAGCTGTATAAAAACACCCGGGAGAGGGAGAAGCACGATGATCTGTATGCCGTGGTAAATACATTGCAACATTTGGAAAAGGCTTACATCAGGGTCTGCGTTACGCCAAAGGAATACACGGAAGCGTGTAGCAAACTGTTATTCGTAATGAAACCAATATTACCTTCCGCTGGAGCCAAAGTACCACGCTTTCTTTAGCAAGAATAACTGGGGGACTCTCTGTAGGGAGCAGCACCTCTGCCTCCCTTATCCAGTATTGGTTGGCGCTCTCGCGAGGTCGAATGTTACGAGGTTGGCAGAACTGCGAGAGAGACCGTTAAGAATATATATATATTTAGACTTGTAGCGATATCGTTTGCGCTCTGCAATAAAGTGTTCTTTTTCCATCGGTAATCGAGAGTGTAATCATTCCTCAATTCCTCTCATCGATACGTCGGTGGTAGGCCGACACGCGGAGGTCTGATAATCCTCAGCGTAGACAATTCCTACATTGGTGACCCCGAAAAAGAATCACACAACGGTTCCAGCTCAAGTTACTACCGGAACCCCGAGTCAGAAATCAATCCTCGTACGGACCAGTTTCCCCCGAGGAACGGACGCGGATGTAGAAGACCAAAATTCCTGAAGCAGCAGATTACATCCCAGTGCCCGCGTTCCTGGCCGTCACTCGTCCACGCCGCGATCAACCAACCTTGCCGCGCGGAAACGTTATTTGGGCGGCCATTTTTGCCGCGCTTTTTGCACAAGGCACATAAAGGCGGTCACGTGAGACCCCATCGTCAACCGAGTGGTCACAGCGGCTTTGCCGTCTTGTTATCACGACCATCTCCTTGGTGCGACCGGCTGCTCCTCTCCGCCGTCACCAGACCGTCGACGCCACAAGCCTACGGCGTCGTCGCCACCAGACCCGTCGTCATCGGGACATTGCGTGAAGCCAACGTCTCCGGCGCCTTGGTTTCCATCGTCACCGGCGCTTTGGAGCCTACCCACCGTTATAAAAAAAACTACAGTAATTTAGAAGTAAGTTAGTAATCCGGCGCGCGCCGTTTTCTTTTCAACGCTTGTGTCGTCTGTATGGCATAACGCCCGTGTCGTATAACGCTTATGTTGTTTATGTCGTTTAACGCCCGTGTCGTATAACGCTTATGTTGTTTATGTCGTTTAACGCCCGTGTCGTATAACGCTCGTGTCGTTTGTGTTGTGTAACGTTCGTGCCGTTCATTGCTTAAACAATGTCGGACGCGGCCCTTTCGGCCGCCCAAGCCCGCGCGGAGGTAGCAGAAGCTCAGCTCGCGCAATTACGAGCTCAGCTGAACGCCCAGGGCCCTAACACAGCCTCATCAGACACGATCGACAACATTCAAATTCCGCGTATAGATAATTACAGGATTCCCAAGATTCCCCCGTTTTCCCAAGTTGACCCAGCATTGTGGTTTATCCAGGCCGAGATTTCCATGAGAAATGCCCGGATCTGTAGAATCAACTAAAGCCGACACCATCCTCGCTGCACTTGATGTCGAAGTTTTAGGCTGCGTAAGGGACATAATTACTTCAAACCCTCCCCCGGCGGATATTTACGAGCAAATTAAAGCCTGAATAGTCGCGACATACGCGCCATCGGATGAAACAAAGCTACGAAAACTTTTAAGGGGACAAGTTGGGACCGACGGAAAACCTTCGTTAATTTTCAGTCGATTGCGCGGTCTCAACGACGGAAATATAGACGATAACGTAATAAAATTAATTTTCCTGGATCAATTACCACGCGAACACCGCGCAATCCTAGTAGCCACGGGAGTTATCGACCTCAACAGACTAGCCGAGGCCGCCGACCGAATGGCTGAGAGTGCTCTCGGAAACGAATCTTACGCGTCCGCCGTGACCAAGGAGAATACACCCCTCCCTTCAAAGACCGAGATTCAACAACTCATTGCCAATATGGCCGCGTTAAATAAAAGGATCGAAAAGCTAAAAAAAACACGAAATTCGCGTTTGCGATCCAATTCCCGCAGGCGTAGAACCTCAACTTCGCCAAGCAAGGCGATTACACCCGCGCTCCGCCCGGCTCATACCAACTACTCTGATAATCCGACTTCGTGTCGCAAATGGTGCTCGAAATACGAAACATGGAAAGAGCAAAAAAACTAAACCAACCTCCCCGTTTGGAGACGGTCGGCGAGGGCCATCAAAGGGTACCCCACGGTAAGATAGACAAAATGCCACTGTCAATGAAACGGAAAAATGACTGGATTTGCATAAGTACACTAAAAAAAGAATTTTCTACGATTTTTCCGACCATCTATCCCCCCTCCTTTTCCTAGTGGCACCAAAAAGCCGCTTTTTTTTTAAATTATTTTTTTTCTCCGGTTCCTTCCTGTTAAAAATTTAAAAAAAATTTGAGAATATAGCTTATAAAAAGTACTTAGCACACAATTGTTTTTAGCTTTAGGCGCGTTGAATACCTAACCTAAAAAAATAAAATTAATATTTGAATCAATTTTTTTCTAATTTCTTTGATAGTTGCAGGTCTAATTACTCTAGAAAATTGTATATTTTAGTGTTCTACATGTATTAGAATTTTTTCAGATTTTTCGGAAGAAAAAATGTAAACGAGATTTTTTCTTGACGCTCTTGATTTCTTTACGTTCGTATGACGTAGTTAGGGCACAATGTCAGCGACGTTTTGGATTGTTTGCGGATGCGTTAATGTTGTAATTCTCACTGGAAAAGGACCGAATTGCGGTCGAACGTCGTGAATTAAATATATTGGATTTTTGGCCAGTCAGGTCGACTAAGAACGACTTTTATTTTAAATTTATTTACTGGCGGAGGAAGACTTTGTTTTTTTCTTTATTATAGTGTTTTGAAAACGTCTCGACAAGGGCTACAAGAATATGCCAAAAAACTATTTTTTATTTAACCCCTTATGGTGTTTTATTAAAAAAATTTAAAGTGCTTTTGATCTAAATTTTTTATATAGAAGCCCATATTTTTTATAGCACATTCTTGTAGCTCTTATCAAGACGTTTTTAAAACACTATAATAAAGTTTTCTTTTGTTAAGAATTTACTGAGATATTTCAAATTTTGTCATAATATTTTTAATATAAAATATGAAATATCTTGTAAAGTATTCACTTTTCGATGACTACCTTAGCGTTTTTATACATAGCTAAATAATCAAAGAAATCGAATAATATTAATTTTTAAGGGGATCCTGCAGTCGTATGAATTACCGACATTACAGTTTTTCAATGGATCTTTTAATTGGCTTTATAGAATTGCAAAAATCTTTTACAGAATTAAAGTACGCACAAAAATCTATACTAGACAACCGCGATTTTATATCAAAAACACTAAAAAATTAAAAATATTACTTATTTGGACACATACAGAGCTGTCACCTGACGACAATATTTGCTTAAAACAAAAATTTTGCAGTTTATACATACATAATGTTTATCATCTAGTATTGGGTAAACATGTAGGAATAATATCGTGCAAGTAGAAGTAAGATTCAATGCGTACAAAAAAAGATCCATTGAGAAAAAATTTTAGTAATGCAAATACGGATGCAGAATGACAAGAAGAGCAGTGTCGCGTGCAGCAGTAGTTGCCGGATCTTGTCAGAGATGGCACTGCTGCAATCTGACAAGGACAGATATATCGTATAGATATCCGTTAGACAAGGACAGGTATAGCACGGTAACACAGAAAACATAGTAAACGATCGAAATTATCGATTATTTTTAGTTCCGTGCTAGATCGTGGCGCTGTCACGTTGGAGTTTGCCTGTCACTGCAGGATCCCCTTAAATCTGTATTTTTTCAAAATTAAGTTTGTATACAAAATGCAATCAAATTTTTTAAAATTAATTCGTCTGTTTTTTTTTACATTATTCGATTCTTTTTATTATTCTACGCATAAAAGTATTAAGGTAAAGTCATCGAAAAGTAAATACTTTACGAAATATTTCATATTTTATATTTATATTAAAAATATAATGACAAAATTTAAAATATTTCAGGAAATTCTTAACAAAAGAGAGCTTTATTATAGTGTTTTAAAAACGTCTCAACAAGGGCTACAAGAATATGCAAAAAAACTATTTTTTTATTTAACCCCCTATGGTGTTTTATTTAAAATATTTAAGGTGCTTTTGATCTAAATTTTTTATATAGAAGCCCCTATTTTTTATAGCACATTCTTGTAGCCCTTGTCAAGACGTTTTTAAAACACTAATGAAGTTCTCTTTTGTTAAGAATTTACTGAGATATTTCAAATTTTGTCATAATATTTTAGGAGGAGGAGGAGGAGGAGTTTTACAGGATGTATTCAGGATATCCTGCGATACTCTTCAAGATATCCTGGACGTACGTAGGATCATTTTAGGACTTCTTATGTTATTTGAATCTAGTGGACATTTATGAAAAATTTATAATTTATTACGGTACTTAAAACATTCTGAAGCTATTTTTAAGTATTTCACCACAATTAATAAAGTCAAATAAAATATTTACAATAACACATGTCCTGGATGTCCTTCGGATTTTCCGAGGATGTCACTGCTATCTGGGAAACACCTATGTATCCTGAAAATATCCCAGGACGTCCTGGACGTATTCAGGACAATCCTGAGGACGTCTTGTGCTGTCTGGGTAAATATCATAATTAATATCAAATTGCGTGTTTTAAATTAATTTCAAGCAAAACTAAATAAAATTTATTGATTAGTTTTGTATGTAATTAATTACAGAATTTGATATTTATACAAATATTAAATTCTGCAATTAATTACATGCAAAACTAATCAATAAATTTTATTTAGTTTTGCTTGAAATTAATTTAAAACACGCAATTTATTGATATTTATGATATTCACATTTGCAACAAGTATGTAACAATTAAAATTATTAGAACCATATATATTGCTCTAAATTAAATAATAAACAACAGTAATTATACATGAGGTTTTCATATCTTTATTATTATATATATTATATATATATATTTATATATTATGCAAATTTTATGAAACAAACATATAATTATTAATAATAAAATAGAGTTACATATTTTGTTGCAAAAGTAATTGTTTTTTTCAATCGAAATGAGTTTCTCAACTTATTTATACATATATATACGTACGTACATACAACATGAGTGTGTATATGTGTTTGGGTATGTGTAATACAATATATTTACGTACATATATGTATATTATTAATATCACCTGCAACCAGAAATGCAATAAAAGACGCAGTCATACATCTTTCTTATAGACTAACAATTAGTTGTACACTTCTTTTTCTACGTAAAAAACTAACATGAAAAAAAGTAAAATTTGACAATGTTCGAGCAAAAACTAAAAATGACAATTAAGATACATGTACATTTACATATGTATGTATGTACAATGTATTTACATACATATTAATATCACCTGCAACAATCTATAAGTTCAGTCTGTAGGATTATCACAACTATATGCAGAAGAACAAATATAGATAACCTGACTTAAAACTCAGAATTGCGATAAAAGACGCAGGCATACATCTTTCTTATAGACTAAGTTGTACACTTTTATTCCTCCAGAGGTTTACCGCTGTTATGCAATTTCTTCTTTATCTTTTGCATGTGATTTTCAATTTTAAAGCAACTGAAATTATCTAATAAAACAAAATTGTTTACATCCTTTACAAGATGAACAAGATTGTGAACATTATGAGATATATATTCATCACCATAAATACTTCCAAAGTTGGAAACAAACCACAATAACAGTGAATCTGCATAAGCGTTAAATTTGAAACACAATTGCGGATCAATTAATATTCTTATAGCAACACAAAGACAAACGAAGTGAGTATAGGCAGTCGAAGATAATATTGGTTATTCATTACGACAATTCCAGTGTACAATAAAAATTGCCGAAATTCCGTGGCCTTCCACCTGTCTACGTCACGTAAATCTCTGGGTTTCCTTGCAAATTCCGATAGTATACATGCCTTGATTGCGAGTAAATAATCTGAAATAATAATATTAATAATATAATAATATTAATTGTCTGACTTGAGTGTCCGATATTTCATCAGAAGCAGACATATTATCAAGGGTCTGCAACCACTCTGAAACTTTCTCTTTACCATCAAAGTCACTGGGTAGTATACTGAGGCAATTCATGGTGTCCGTGAAATCTCTTAGATCCGGGTGCAGTTGATCCATGGCTTTGATTTCCAGTCGTAATTTATCCATGAGTGTGATAAACAGCGAAACAATGTCGGCAATGCATTTAGAAGTATTGCCCTTGTCGTCTTTTCCCTGGCGGAAAAAATTTCTATGAATAACTACAATATTTGACTAAAAATAGAAATTTGTACATTTTTGTTGAAATATTTAATTTTTTGTAGAAATAGTTATTTTTTTGTAGAAATATCTACGAAATAGTACCACAAATTACAATGTTCTCAAATCAAGAAATTATTGCAAGTAGTATTTCATGAAAAACTACAATTTTATAAAAAATAGTACAGAGATCTACAAATTTTAAAAATTTGAGAAGAAACAAAATCTTAATAAATTAAAACATTTGTTTACTTGTAGAATACCACAATTATTTATAAATGACTATAGAAATCTACCACAATTTACGTATCGTACAACTGTGCAACTTAGAATACAATTCAGTTTTTAGTTTCTCATAAAATACGACAACTTCGTACAAATAGTAACAAATACCGATTTGTTTGTACAGCTCAAAAATTTTCTACAATTATGGCTAATTAAAATTTGTACTTTTTAGTTAAATGTTACAAGTTTTTACATAAATCTTCCAAAATTGATGTATTATTAATAACTTCTTTATTCGCAGAAGTCAAAATATTTTTTTTTTTTCGTATAGTTTGCTGTAAGACCCAATAGAAAAGTACACAAACGTACAATTTTTTACCTAATTAAATTTCTGACTCGTGAATGATTATAATTTCGCATATAATACTACAAGGTCCTATAGAAAACGACAAAATTCTTAGCCTTTTACGAATCGTGAATCCATGAAAATCTACATGTAAGTATTCGCTTTTTTGCTTCCTCATAGAGGAAGCTTTGTTTTCATAAACTTCGTATATGGACCTTTGATCGTATATAAAGCTAGGTCTAATCAACCAAATATTAAAGAAAAATATATGAAATAGGGGTAGAAAAGACCAAAGAAAAAATTGTTTTTTAGTTTTTGATGCCAATGTGTTCAGAATGTTCTAAAACGTCGAAAAATTGCCTTTAAAAAAAATGTCCGTATGTATGTATGTATGTATGTGCAGATTTGATGTCTGTGGTTGCTCTAACTTCCGCAAATATTGAGATATCGGGCTGTTTTTTTTTAATCGATAGAGCATCATTCAAGGAAGGTTGGTATTGAATTTGGCGATGATCGGTAAAGGGGTTCTTTTTTTAAAAAATTTTAAATTTTTTTACAAATGTCTGTGGTTGCTCTAACTTCCGCAAATATTGAGATATCGGGCTGCTTTTTTTTTAATCGATAGAGCATCATTCAAGGAAGGTTGGTATTGAATTTGGCGATGATCGGTAAAGGGGTTCTTTTTAAAAAAAATTTTTGAATTTTTTTAGAAATGTCCGTGGTTGCTTTAACTTCCGCAAATATTGAGATATCGGTTGTTTTTTTTTTTAATTGATAGAGTATCATTCAAGGAAGGTTGATATTGAATTTGGCGATAATCGGTAAAGGGGTTCTTTTTTTAAAAAATTTTTGAATTTTTTTAGAAATGTCCGTGGTTGCTTTAACTTCCGCAAATATTGAGATATCGGGCCGATTTTTTTTTTAATCAATAAAAATCATTTAAGAAAAGTTGATATTGAATTTGGCGATAATCGGTAAAAGGGTTCTTTTTTTAAAAAGTTTTTAATTTTTTTAGAAATGTCCCTGGTTGCTCCTTTTGCACAGTTACTCTTTACATCCTTGCGCAAAACATAGGCTACTACGGAATCTCGATTATTCACTTACCGATCAGCTACTTTATTCCTTGGTTTTTCCGGGCGTTTTTTCGGGACTTTCGAGATTGCTCGCTCGCGATGTACGCACAAAACTTCGATATTTCACTTACCGATTACCGATTTTATCCCTTTGTTTTCCCGGGCGTATTTTAAGTCTGTTTGTTCTTTATACACTCATAAACTATTCGACCGATCTAAACCAACTCTTGCACAATTGCTCTTTACATCCTTGCGCAAAACATAGGTTACTACGTAGGAACCCCGATATTTCACTTACCGATCAGCGTCTTTATCCCTTGATTTTTCAGGGCGTTTTTTCGGGAATTTCGAGATTGCTCGCTCGTGATGTACACAGAACCTCGATATTTTACTTACCGATTTCCGATTTTATCCCTTGGTTTTCCCGGACATTTTTAAAGTGAAATATCGAAGTTCTGTGTACATCGCAAGCGAGCAATCTCGAAATTCCTGAAAAAACGCCCGGAAAAACCAAGGGATGATTACAGTATTTGTTGAATACTATTCCTTATTTAAATTTAATTTCAATCTCAAATCTTTTGCAATAGGTTTTACAAAATATTGTAACTATGTGGTATTTGCGGAAGACAACAAATTATGTTACATGCGAGCAAACAATCTCGAAATTCCCGAAAAAACGCCCGGCAAAAACCAAGGGATGAAGTCGCTGATCGGTAAGTAAAATATCTGAAAAGCAGAAATGACTCAATAGCGTGAAACTCGAGTAGAAAAAGACCGGTTACGACATGTTTAATTAAGGAAAACGTTTATGCGGTCCGATTTGAAATTAGAGGAATTTAGTTATGATCCAAATTACGAATATAAATTTTTTCCGAGAGTAATAATTGGGAAAATGGATGCAATATGTGATCATTGTCAAGCCAAAAAGTTTAAAACTTGCACCTGGAATGTGTTGTTCAAACGGAAAAGTTGAACTACCACCTTTAAATCAACCACTCGACACACTCCTTATGTTTGTCCACAATATGGATATTGAAACACAAATGTACCCCGAAAGCACACGATATCCTATGGACGTCCATTGGAGTCCACTTAAAGTTCCTGGACTTAAAATGGACTCCAATGGACGTCCATAGGATATCGTGTGCTGTCGGGAAAGTTGTTTGAAGAAAAACGACCTCCGGGCAAAGCCCGGGTAACCAGCTAGTTATTTAATTAATACTAAACATAAAATCTTTAGTCCATATTTATGTAAATAAAACTTATTAATGACAATAATTAAAAAGTAAAACAAATTCTATTATATTCTTCAGTCATTTCTACCCCTATTTTATATATAATTCTTCAAGATTTGGTTCATTAGACTCAGCTTTATAAAGCTTCTATGTATGTACAAATTCTCCGAAATTTGAAATGTGTGTAACACGAGAACTGATCAATCAAATTTTAAAGAATTATATATGAAAAGAGGTAGAAAGGACTGAAAAATATAATAAAATTAGAAATAGCACGATATCTCAAAATTAATGGAAATTAGAGCAACATTTAAATCTTAACGAATAATATATGAAATAGGGGTAGAAAAAACTGAAGAATATAACTAATGAACCAAATCTTAAAGAATTATATATGAAATAAGGGTAGAAAAAACTGAAAAATATAAGAAAATTAGAAATAGCCCGATATCTCAAAATTTGTGGAAATTAGAGCATATTTTAAAATTTCAACCTTTAAGGGCTACATCTCAAGTCTCAATATCCATTTGAGCAACGAAATATCACCAGCGGTGCATTTGGTGTACTGAGTGCAGTCGCACTGCCGGCGCATATTAATTTCATTTTATCTTAGGTTGGAAAAACAATCCTAACAACTTAGTGTTTACACGTTATTGCATATTCTTGTAGCCCTTGTTGAGACGTTTTCAAAACACTTTCGTTCAGTCGATTTAAATTATGATTTGAGAGTTTTAAAAAATTATGATTTTATTAAGAGTTTGAAGCCATCAAATTTTCAGAAAAGTACTGGTTTTTTATAAAACCATAATTAAAATTTACAAAAACCTTACTTAAAAGAAAACGGTTAAAATTGTAAATAACTCTTCATAGTTTTTAAGTGTGCAAGTAGAAACTTGCACATTGCTTCCTCATAGTTTTGAAGTGTGCAAGTAGAAACTTGCACATTGCTTCCTCATAGTTCTAAAGTGTGCTAGTAGAAATTTTCACATTGCTTCCTCACAGTTTTTAAGTGAGCCAGTAGAAACTTGCACATTGCTTTCTCATAGTTTTTAAGTGAGCCAGTAGAAACTAGCACATTGCTTTCTCATAATTTTTAAGTGAGCAAGTAGAAACTTGCACATTGCTTCCTCATAGTTCTAAAGTGTGCTAGTAGAAACTTTTACATTGCTTCCTCACAGTTTTTAAGTGTGCAAGTAGAAACTTGCACATTGCTTTGTTATAGTTTTTAAGTGAACAAGTAGAAACTTGTACATTGCTTTGTCATAGTTTTTAAGTGAGCAAGTGGAAACTTGCACATTGCTTTCTTATAGTTTTTAAGTATACAAATTAGAAACTTGCACATTACATCCTCACAATTTTTGAGTATGCAAATTATAAAATTGCATATTGCTTAATCAACATTTTATTTCGCTCATAAGGCTTCCTCTATGAGGAAGCCAAATTGAAATATTCACTAATAATTATACATCAAAGAAAAAATTTGGCTTTCTCATAGAGGAAGCTTTATGAGCGAAATAAAATGTTGATTAAGCAATATGCAATTTTATAAATTGCATACTTAAAAATTGTGAGGATGTAATGTGCAAGTTTCTAATTTGTATACTTAAAAACTATAAGAAAGCAATGTGCAAGTTTCCACTTGCTCACTTAAAAACTATGACAAAGCAATGTACAAGTTTCTACTTGCTCACTTAAAAACTATAACAAAGCAATGTGCAAGTTTCTACTTGCACACTTAAAAACTGTGAGGAAGCAATGTGAAAGTTTCTACTAGCACACTTTAGAACTATGAGGAAGCAATGTGCAAGTTTTTATTTGCACACTTTAAAACTATAAGGAAGCAATGTGCAAGTTTCTACTTGCACACTTAAAAACTATGAGAAAGCAATGTGCAAGTTTTTAGATTTTTATAAGATACTACAATTTTCCATGGAAAGGTTGAAAGTTTGGTTGAAGGTCTGTTAATTTCCATGTAAAATTGTAGTATCTCATAAACATCTAAAAAAAGCAAATTTATGTAGATTTTCATGAATTCACGAGTTGTAATAGGCTTAAGGATTTTGTCGTTTTCTGTAGGATCTTGTAGTATTATATGCAAAATTATAATCATTTACGAGTCAGAAATTTAATTAGGTAAAAAATTGTACGTTTGTGTACTTTTCTATTGGGTCTTACAGCAAACTATACGAAAATAAAAACATAAATATTTTGACTTCTGCGAATAAAGAAGTTATTAATAATACATTAATTTTGGAAGATTTGTGTAAAAACTTGTAACATTTAACTAAAAAGTACAAATTTTAATTAGCCATAATTGTAATAGATTTTTTAGTTGTACAAACAAATCGGTATTTGTTACTATTCGTACAAAATTGTAATATTTTATGAGAAACTAAAAACTGGATTAGATTCTAATTTACATAGTTTTACGATACGTAAATTGTGGTAGATTTCTATAGTCATTTATAAATAATTGTGGTATTCTACAAGTAAACAAATGTTTTAATTTATTAAGATTTTGTTTCTTTTTAAATTTTTAAAATTTGTAGATCTGTACTATTTTTTATAAAATTGTAGTTTTTCATAAAATACTACTTGCAATAATTTCTTGATTTGAGAACATTGTAATTTGTGGTACTATTTCGTAGATATTTCTACAAAAAAATAACTATTTCTACAAAAAATTAAATATTTCAACAAAAATGTACAAATTTCTATTTCTAGTCAAATTTTGTAGTTATTTATAGAAATTTTTTCCGCCAGGGTATAGGATAGATTCCTGAAATCAATTCAGAACGCAAGCTAGTTATAATCAAAACGCAAAAATGACTTGAGCGCCACACGCAGAAAGATATTGTAGTCATAGATACCCGGATCCCTTCATACTCATATCAAGAAGTATAATCACTACCAGATAGGCCATATAATGATTTTATCACAAAGCGCATAAAATTTCCAGAGAATAATATTTATTTAATTGTAACAATTCCTTCGTATGCAAATTATTCGGACTATTTAACAGTTGCAGGTATAACTAGATATGAAAAGATCATAACAAATTAACTTCACGACCGAACATAAACTGGTCTCCAAGAGACTATACATTAAGCACGACTAGGACGCATGGTCGACGTCCCAAACGTCTTCCCCGGGCAATTTATAGGGACGCCCAGGAGATCGACCAGCGCTTATTATAAAAAAAGATATATATAGTATATGATACCTTAACGTAAACAAGCTGAACACAATGCACAAAAAGTTATAGTAAACATAATGTTATTGAAATAATTCTATTTTCTTTAATCACCAAATAAGGTAAACAAATTTAATACGAATTCCATTATGGGCGCTTATATCTTAATTTACGCTTGGTTAGGGTGCGCATAGGAAAGGCCCAAGGATTGTGAATCGCAAGAGGGTAGTCAATTGGAGACAAATAAACATTTTATACAAAATATATTTATACTATATACAGGTGTAAATGTGTCAGTGTGTATTTAATAATTTCACCATTGACGGAATCTCCTTCTGTCTTCCTGGTTGGTAAGGCCCCGTCTGTCGTGGTACTCTTGGTGTTGGCCCAAGTCCCTGTGGATCTGGGTGACTTAGTGAAATTTCTTCCGATGGTCGAAGTCCTGGAGATCCCTGCGGAGTGGACGGTGGGCGACGAGCGCCAGGAGCTGGTGGGCGATGAGGTGCCGGCGTATGACGTCAGGAAGTCGTTGGGCGACGAGGCGCCGGCGATTAACGCCAGGAGTTGATGGGCGAACTGGCGCCTTTACATAGGTACTCCTGTACGGTAGGAAATCCCTCGAAGATCTGAGTTGCTGCTCGCCGAGTTTCCTCCTTATATGTTGGTGGGCGACTGGAGCGCCGTCTGGCGGTGATGAGCGTCGGCGTCCGATGGTGAGCGACGAGGCGCCGGCGATTAACGCCAGGAATCGATCGGCGAACTGGCGCCGGCGATTAACGCCAAAAAGTCGGGGCGATTGACGCCAAGAAGTCAAGGCAATTGACGCCGAGGAGTCGAGGCGATTTACGCCGAGGAGTCGTGGCGATTAACGCCGAGGAGTCGTGGCGGTTAACGCCGCGGGGTTACTAACTCTTCTTTGCGCGAAGAGTACTGTGGTCTGATATCGGCGACTCGCGCCGAGGAACTGGTTTTGGGCTCCCGCTGAGCCTTCTTATATATTATGCTTGGTTGAAATTGAAACACGAGTTAGCCGCTCTCTTAATGCGGCGCGTAGCGGCGTCGCTGCGAACTTACCGTCGCGTCGGTAAGTTGGTGCGCTGCACAATGCACAACTAGGTGCGCGAACGCGCTCTTTCGGTGGCGTAGACCGCCACACCATAAACGAGCGAAAATAAGTATCACGAATATATTATGACGAATTCCGATGTCAATGTAAACATAGCCATCACGTCGCGGCATGTTCCACTGACTGGAATCCTAACACAGCTCCAAACAACAAGAGCTGAACAATGAAATATACCTTGAAAACATGACACATAAATACGAATCAATGACAAGCAATAACCGTGAGATGTTTCAAACGGAAAAATACAAATAAGTGTAATAGAGGCTCTCAAAATAAAGTTAAATAAAAGTAACAGCTACTGAAATATAAATACACCAGTAAATGCAAATAACTCAATAGTCAAACTAAATATGCCTTCCTACAAATATTCAATTTTACTGACTTAAACTAAAACTAAAACCTAAACTTAAACCATAAAGCAAGCGAAGAATATTTATACTTGACAGGAACAACCGAAACGCTTGATCGAAATCCAAAGCGTCCCCCTCGAGCAGAGACACCCAAGAGATCGACCAAGTCTCAATAAACAATAATTATAATTACATAGAACATAATTACTAATCTAACCTTAAACACACCCAGATAGCCAAACCTGAGCAGCAGATTCTGAGCAGAGTCTGTATTAAATTTTTGGTATCAGAAAGGCAACAAATTGCACGCAGAAACTGCTCTATCAGACGATGTTGTCAAACTGTAACCAAAAATGCGACAAAATCTGCTGACAGGCAATGTGATCAGATTAGCAGTAGAAACTTGGCAGCAGATTGATGACAAAGATCGAGCAGAGCCTGTTATGTGTGCAGGCTCTGCGCGGTTTCTGCTGGCAATCTGCTTACATTGCCTGTCAGCAGGCTTTGTCAACAGAACACGAGCATAATGCGGATACAGATGGCTATGGTTTTGGTGTGGATTCTGATCAAATTTGCTGCCAATCTGCGCGCATCCTGCTAACATTTTGCTATCTGGGCATATATTGCTCAAATAGACGAGACGGCATACTGCCCTGGCGGAAATATTTCTACAAAATTAAAAAAAAAATAAAAGTACTACAAAAAACTATAAAATATAATTGCCAGAATCTATTAAAGTCTACATGAATTTAAGAAGTGCTACAAAATCCTACATGAAAATGCTAGAATTGGAACACTTTTGTAAATTTTTGTATTTTTTTAGTGGATCTTGATCTATAAATTTTTCGGTGAAACTACGTCAAACTACAACTAATACTGATATTCTGTTTTCAATGTCGAAAACAGTTAAAAAGAAATTTAATTTGATTTTAGTTGTCTCTATAGGAATTATAATATACTATGACACTGTATAGTGTACAGCCGCGTGTCTGCCTGAAAAAACCCGCTCTCTCAGGCGGCCACCCATCCGAGTGTAGTACCACGACAACGTCGCTTAACCTTTTTGATGAATGGACTAGTGGTGACCCGAGAAAAAATAATTTTGACTAATCGTATATAATTGTATATGATTATGTATAGAATCATAAATGAATATATATGGGTATATTTATGATTATGTATATTTACATCTTGCTCCTTGTATGATTATATATGAATCCATATATGATTAGATCTGACCATTTCTATGCTGATATGACTAATATATTATAATTCGCATGAGTAGGTACAGATTCATATATGATTAGACCTAATCAAGCCTGACTCATGCCTGACTGTATATGAATTCATATATGACTATATTTAAATCTATGTATGATTCTATCTAATCATGACTGGCTAATATGAACTCGCACCTGACTATATGTGAATTTATATATAACTGGATATATATCCATATACAAATTGTGCGTATTTAGATCTGACCATTTCTATGCTGATATGACTAATATATTCTAATTCGTATGAGTAGGTACAGATTCATATACGAAGTTTGTTAAAAAAAAAAGGTGACTTTATTTTTCTCGAAAAATATTCATCAATATCAATTTTGTCCCCTTCAAAGTAATCCCCTCAGATATAATACACTTGTGCCAGCGCTTTTTCCAATCCTCGAAGCACTTCTGATATGCGCTTTTTGGTATGGTCTTGAGCTCTTCTAGCAATGCGGTCTTTATCTCCTGAATCGTGGCAAACCTCCGTCCTTTCATGGGTCTTTTCAGTTTTGGAAACAGGAAAAAGTCGCAGGGGGCCAAGTCCGGTGATTTCGGTGGCTGAGGCATGATTACGGTGTTGTTTTGGGCCAGAAAATCACGAACAAGCAATGACGTGTGTGCTGGCGCTTCGCTGCCACACGTTTCATGTCCAAAACATCCAAAAAAATTTCATGGCATGAGCCAACCGATATGCCGACATCCTCAGCAACTTCTCTAATAGTGATTCGACAATTCTCCTTAACAATGTTCTTCACTGCTTCAACGTTTTCATCGGTTGTTGACGTGCTGGGGCGTCCAGGGCGGGCATCGTCATTAACATCTTCTCGGCCTTCTGTGAAGAGCTTGTACCACTTATAAACACTTTTTTTGCTCAAAGTAGACTCGCCAAATGCCACAGTCAACATTTCAAGTGCGTCGGAGCACTTTATTTTATTTTTCACACAAATTTAATACAGATTCTTTGATCCATTTTTTAAAAATTGCCAAACACACCAAAACACGTCTAACCTTTATATTTGTCAAAAACAAACTAAACATGCAAAATGGCTGATAATGTCAACATATGTTGGGGACACGTGTACCAACACAACAACAAAAAAATTCGAAAATCGAATGTATGTAGTCCGCGAAATTTTAAAAGTCATCTTTTCTCTTGAACAAACCTCGTATGATTAGACCTAATCAAACCTGACTCATACCTGACTGTATATAAATTTATATATGACTATATTTAAATCTATGCATGATTCTATCTAATCATGACTGGCTAATATAAACTCGCACCTGACTGTATGTGAATTTATACATATATAACTAGATATACAGGGTGTTTCCGGATCTTTGCGACAAACTTAAAGAGGTGATAGATCTCAATAAATGGAACAACTATTGTTAAGCAACCCGTGTCCGGCGATGCCTCCTTAAGGCGCTAGGATGCGTTGAACATTTACGGTTGCGTGACTTAATTTTTTCTTTTGGGGGCATATCAAAAGTTTAGTGTTATACAACCCCTGTTAATACCCGAAATGAGCTTATTGACAGGATTATAAACGCATTTGGTACGATTCGCAATAATCCTGGAATTTTTCAGAGGGTGCGTCAGTCAATGCACCGTAGATGCAATGCTTGTATTGAGGTTGCAGGTCGCCATTTGGAACATTTATTTTAATAAAATAAACAAAATATAATTAGAAAAACGTACAATTTATTTAAATTTTAATCTAACCATATTAGAAATCAAATAGCATTCATGCCGGTTTAGCGCCTTAAGGAGGCATCGCCGGACACGGGATGCTTAACAAAAGTTGTTCCATTTATCGAGATCTATCACCTCTTTAAGTTTGTCGCAAAAGTCCGGAAACACCCTGTATATCCATATACATATAATTGTGCGTAATCCTGTCTGGATATTATTGACTATAATATAAATTCAAACATGACTAGATATAAATTCATATATGAATGCATATGATTATATATATCTTCAGGGTATCATATATATCAGCTGTATACACACACACATACACACGCGCGCGCGCGCACATATTTATATTTATATTTATATTTATATTTATATTCAATAAACAACAAGGTTATATATACGGAAAAATAAACATTTTTACCATATAAAATTTGTCCCCCCAATTAGCTATACGATAAGACTATTATAGTTCTTGTAATAAAATTATTAATATCTTTATTCTTTTTTTTAATATTCCAAGGACCTTTTTTATAAAACAACAATTTAATAAGTTGTTTTACTACCCCAAGAAAAACCGAGTGCATGTACTCAGGTAAAACACATGTTCCAATATCAATCAGCGGCACACAAGACAATCTACTACTACGGAAAATCTACGGAAAAATATAATTTTTAATCAAATTTGTTACATTTTTGTAGAATTAAATTATATTGTTAGAAAATTATACAGTATCTATGTTTGACACCTTCCGTACATTTACTAACAATAAGTGTAACATATGTAGTACAATACGAAACGTCTTTATTAATTAACGTTGTAGCACAGTACGTAAGGTGACTGACTCAAGATCCAAGGGTTCCAGGTTCAAATCCAGCGGTGGTAAGCAAATTTTCTAAGTACAATATAAATTTAATTAATTAAGCTTGCACATAATAAAGATTTTCGACAATAAAATAATGGTCAACGAGAGAAATAAATTTTATTTTGTTGAATTAAATGTGATAATATTTTAATGGTCATATATGAATAGATATGACCGTCTATATGATTTTGTATGAGCATGCATGGTCAGACCTGGCCAATTTTCAGATCTGATCATATATGAAATAATATATGATTATATATAATTAGTCAAAATTATTTTTTCTCGGGGATCCTCTGACTCT
Organism: Harpagoxenus sublaevis; assembly: GCA_030770355.1. NCBI lineage: Eukaryota > Metazoa > Arthropoda > Insecta > Hymenoptera > Formicidae > Harpagoxenus > Harpagoxenus sublaevis. The sequence continues at coordinate 71,381 of JASTWR010000768.1, forward strand.
GATGCTTCCTTCTTGCTTATTATGACTACGTTTACACAGCGGCTTATAAGCCGAAGTTATAACTGCCGTATACTATCCGATCCAAAACTATTCTTCTTTTTATCAATATGATCACTTAAATATGAGCCTCTTTCATACTCTAAACATTTGAATTAATCTCTTTTGATATATACATACTAGAAAGTGTAGTTTAAAATCAAAAGAAGCTCTTATTTAAATGATCATTATGATCAAAAGAAGAAACGTTTTGGATCGGATAGTATACGGCAGTTATAACTTCGGCTTATAAGCTGCCGTGTAAACGTAGTCACTTATATATTACACATCTTTATAGTGTTTCACAACTTTTTAATAATATATATAAATGGAAAATATTAAAAACAATGTAAAAAGAATTTTGATATACGAGTAAAATAAATATTAATAATATTAATTAATTAATATTAATATTAATATAAGATTTGTATATTAAATACAATATAATATTAATATAATAATGTTAATAATGATAATTAAAGGCGATGCCCGGATACGCAAGTGAGGGCTATGATTATTGACGGGCAATTCAAATGCACTTATTTAAAAAAAAAGACACGAAATTGGCTTTACTTTTTTATATCATCGCATAATTGGACAACACTCATAAGCTTATTAAGTAGAAGAAAAGAATTAGGGGATTGCAAAAGGTTAACTCGTTGCACTGATTAATTCAAAATTTATAAACATCAGACAGCACTATTCCATGTATTAGGTAAAAAATTGTACATTTGTGTATTTTTTTATTGGGTCTTATAGCAAACTATACGAAAATAAAAACATAAGTTTTTGACTTCTGCGAATAAAGAAATTATTAATAATAGATGAATTTTGGAAGATTTGTGTAAAAACTTGTAACATTTAACTAAAAAGTACAAATTTTAATTAGCCATAATTGTAGAAAATTTTTGAGCTGTACAAACAAATCGGTATTTGTTACTATTTGTACGAAGTTGTAGTATTTTATGAGAAACTAAAAACTGAATTGGATTCTAAGTTGCACAGTTGTACGATACGTAAATTGTGGTAGATTTTTATAGTCATTTATAAATAATTGTGGTATTCTACAAGTAAACAGATGTTTTAACGTTTTAAGATTTTGTTTCTTCTTAAATTTTTAAGATTTGTAGATCTCTGTACTATTTTTTATAAAATTGTAGTTTTTCATGAAATGCTATTTGCAATAATTTCTTGATTTGAGAACATTGTAATTTGTGGTACTATTTCGTAGATATTTCTACAAAAAAATAACTATTTCTACAAAAAATTAAATATTTCAACAAAAATGTACAAATTTCTATTTCTAGTCAAATTTTGTAGTTATTCATAGAAATTTTTTCCGCCAGGGTGAATATAACAATAACTCGAATGCAAGGTATAAAGAGAAATGCGCAAGAAAATACAATGCACGAACGACGCACGTGAACGTTACGCGCTCACGCATCGCACACAAGCATACTACGCCGAAGACGCGGCGCGCACTCGGGCCGCACGTGAATATCACGACCAATGCATATCAACTTATGATGACTTTCATCATCCACAAATGATCGCAACCACTCCACAAAAGTACGGAAGAGTCAAGAATTAGATAATAATCCTAGTCATCATCTACAATAATTTTCATCACTATACGCCAATGTTCTGTGAACTTCTCTCTCCCGGTAATAGTTTTCGAAAAATCGATGCACTCCACAAGCAATGATAAAAGACTCAAATCAGACATCATCCAAAATAACTTCCATCACTACACAAATGTTCGGAGAATTTCTCTTTCCCGATACTAGTTTTCGAAAAATTAATGCACTCCACAAGCAATGATAAAAGACTCAAACTTATTAAGACATCACAAAAGGGGAGCCCGTCACACCTCAACAAAGTTAGCCCCCCCCAAGTGGATTATTGGTAGTTTTTTTTTTACCAATCGTTTGGTGGTTGATTGGTAGTATTTGGTACCGTATTTAAAACGTTTGGTAGTTTCTCGTTTTTTTAGGAAATCGAAAACAAATTTTTGATCTTCTCTGAGCCCCCCCCACTTTGACTATTGTAATTTTTTTTTTTAAATCGATTGGCGATTGATTAACAGTGTTTGGTACCGCATTAAAAACTTTTGGTGGTTTCGCGTTTCTTTAGGAAATCGAAAAAACAAATTTTTTAATGAATTTCTAGAATTTACTAGATCGCAAGCAATCCAGACCTCAATATATTTGGCAGACAATTGCTTCTTTTTAAACAAGTATTTGTAATTATTTGGAAATCATTTAGAGAAATTTGGAAAACCATTTTCATAATTTGGAAAAGAGTACATACATAATTATAATGGCCATCTTTACGCCGACCGTTTGATACGCGTACTAAGTACTAGATTTGGACTAAATTGGCTTAATTATAGTACGTACGATGGTGTAAACAATAAAGACCGTCACACACAAAATGCATAACGTTGCATAAGCATAGCATAAGACCGCTGGACCAATGAACATCTTACGTAAATTAATATGGCGACATTATGCTGGATGCTCATTGGTCCAGCGGTCTTGTGTTATGCTTATATATGCTACGCTATGCATTTTGTGTATTATAGCCTTAACGTATTAAGGTATTATGAAGGCGTATCGTACCAAAATAGTACAAAACGTCGTCACCCCGTTCGCTGAATGTAATAGCCATTACCTGAATAACTGTTATCTGAGTGTTAGAAGTTCGCGTCTAAGTAGTGTTTGAAGAATGTCCAGAGAATGTTCGCGATATAATGTTCGGCGAGCTTTCGTCAAACATTCGGATAACGCAAAGCGCGGTGGGATATATTCCCTGTACGGGAGGCATGGGGATAATATTACACATTTCTTTAATCACATTTCTTTATTTCTTTTTCTTTTGAATTGTTAAATACAGTGAAACCCGTTTATAATGTACAAGCTCTAGATCGGAAACTGCAACGTTATACGCGAGACGACGTTAAATGCGGGATATATTTCATTTTGTAGGTATTGCTTGGTGATACGGAATGAAAACGATATAGCGGGAAAACATATGTAAGAGACATTATTATAAGCGGGTTCTACTATAAGTGCAATAAACTATTTTAAAACAAAAATTGCATGTATTCATCCTCATTTCATATTTGTTTCTAAGAACCTGAGCATCTTATAATAATAAATTGAAAGATTTTCACTGACTCAATACAAAATAAATTTGACATATCTATCACATATTAGTCTGGAAGAAATATACATTGATTAACATACGTTAATAAGTTCTATAATTTGCACTATAAAGAAAAGTAAATATTATTAAATAATTTGTACTATAAAGAAAAATAAATTTTATGATTTGTACTTTAAAGAAAAATAAATTATAGAACATGCATCTGTAACATTTCAATGTAATATCTTTCACAAACATGTCAATGAATATTTCTATAACAAAGTGCCACTGCAAGCAAATACAAAGTAACACGATTTTTTTGTCGTTGATATATTTGTCAGAATAGATGGTACATAAGATTATATAGAATAGTTGTATAGCTCACTATAGACGATTTATGTGTGTACATTGTTGAGTGAAAAATTATAACAAACAGTACTGTTTGTTATAATTTTCCACTCAACAATATACACTCAACAATATATAGTGAGCTATTGGGATTGGCGGTCGTGACGTCACCAAGGCAAGATGGACGGAGAGAGTAGGTCACTTGTCACTGTACAATACGACGTATGTGCGTATTTATAAGATTGAAGTTAAAATGAGACTGCCCATAAGTGAAATATGCAATTTTACCATTTCGATGCCTTCATGCCGCAATTTTGTTGAAGGTGAAAGAGTATTAAATGCAAGTCATGTTATATTTTGCGGTAAAACAAGTGTTGATGTTGATTGTATTCGTTTCATTGCATTTTGCTTGCAAACTTCAAATTTAAAAAGTAATCCTCACGAGATTACTGGATCAATTTCTTCTGCTGGGAAAATTTTAGATATAAAATGTTCCTGCAAAGCCGGATTAAGTAAAAAATGCAAACATAGTGTGGCTGTTTTCCTACATCTGAATAGGTTAGTTTATTATTACTTTCTTCTCGATAGCCTTATTAATTAATTTATGATATAAATTATGCTTCTTTATTGTAAATTTAAAAAAATATTAAATTAATTTTAAGTTATATATGTAAAAACTAAAAAGAATATTTTTGTTTACAGTATCTGTTTTAAAATTGAAGTAGCATGACAGTATTGACATTATTTAACCAATTCTTTGCAATTATTTTTGCCCATACCAAAGATAATTTTTTTTTTTTAGAATGGATGTTAATGATTTGGATTTAGTATCTTGTACTGATACTAAATGCTTGTGGAAAATGCCACATGCAAAATCTATGGAAAAATATACGCCAAGCCCATTACATGAACACGAATGTTTAAATAAAAAATTTAAGAAAGAATACATTGCTACGTTAACGAAAGAACAAAGAAAAGAAATAAATGAACTTCTTATTACCAACAACCAGAACTCAGCTTTGTACAAGCATATGCATGGATAATTTTGATCAAATCTTTTTTAAAGTAACTTTTAATCAATCAAATTAAAACAAATTGATTCTTATACACTTTATAACATTTTTACAAATAATTTGTACATAAAATTTTACTAATTACATTGGGTGTATTATAATTCGTCAATTCGATTTATTTATGTGGCAGCCGGCGACCTACTCTTTTGGGTTCTGATTTTCGCCACCAGATAGCGTATCACAGTTTAGCCATTCCCAATACAACTATTCTATATAATTTATGTACCATCTATTCTGACAAATATATCAACAACAAAAAAATCATCGCATGTACTATGAATTTAGGCAAATGCGGTTGTTTAACGAGCCACTCTTTAATAATTTCGAGGTCCTTATGGCGCGTCGCTGGATTCTCATTCAACTCCACTTGTATCTGCTTGGACATTTCGTCCGTAGATTGTATCAGCAGCATCTGTAAACACAAAGAATAGACAGAGAAAGAGAGCGAGAGAGAGAGAGAGAGAGAGAGAGAGAGAGAGAGAGAGAGAGAGATTGATTGATTGAGCTTTATTAGCCTTCTCGGCTATTATTTACATCAAATGTCTACAATTCTTCAACATGAGGTACAATATATTCTTTTAACATACGTTTAAATTGATCTAATTTTTCACATTGCCTTAATTTAGTCGGTAAGGCGTTGTACATATTCAAACCTTCATAAAACAAACTTTTTTGTCCGCTTTTCGTTCTACGAAATTGTATTGCAATACTCCCGGTCTGTCTCGTTTGCCTTCCACTCACATCTCCTACTATTTCTATCCTATTACATAAGTGTTTTGGCAACATACCTTTTACTATCTTAAAAATAAAAATACACACATTGTATCTTAGCCTCTGTCTCACACTCATAAACCTAAGGGTTTGCAGCATTAATTCTACTTTAGTATATCGCGAACATTGTAAAATGACTCTCATGGCTCGGTTTTGAGCCACTTGCAGTCGATTCAGCTGCGTTTCACCCATGCCTACTAACAACGTTGCACAATACTCAAAATGAGGTGCTATGATTGACTTATACACAGTACATCTAGTGTACACCGATATATCATTCCCTATTCTATTCAGAAAGCTTACTTTTTTCCCGATTTTCTTTAACATATAATCACAGTGATCCTCCCAACGGAGTCTACTATCAATCATAACACCCAAATGTTTTGTTTTCTCCACACGTTCTATTACAGTTCCATCCAAGCTTTTCACTATTATGTCTGTTTTTAATTCTTTCCTTATACTTCTAACTATCATATATTTGGTCTTATCTGCATTCAATTTCAACATATTTACATTCATCCATTTTTCAACTATACCGAACACCATATTTAATTTCATTTCTAATTCTTCACAGCTTTCTCCTGTTACACTTACGGTCGTGTCATCTGCAAATAACTTAAATCTACTTCCCTTAGGACAGACTTTAACTATATAGTTTATATACAGAATAAACAATAGGGGTCCTAGTACAGATCCCTGTGGCACGCCATATACAGTATCAATTATTTCAGAACATATATCATTGAATCTAACTTCCTGCTTTCTATTACTTAAGTACGATTTTATCCATTCCAGTACAACTCCTCTTATTCCATACTGATATAATTTTTCCAATAATCTTACTCTATCTACTGTTTCGAACGCTCTTTTAAGATCCAGGAATATTACTCCTACCATTTTTTTCTCCTCAACTAACCGCTTCCAATCCTCGATAATACTTTAAATTGCTGTCTCACACGACTGTTGTTTCTTAAATCCTGATTGATGTTCGGTTATTATTTCATTATCTTTTATAAATTTTTCCAACTGTCTTTTAACAACTAACTCTAAAACTTTTTCATACATCGGTAACATATTAATCGGTCTATACTCGCTCGCTTTTTTTGGCTTATTTACTTTTGGTATCGGTATTATCGTGGATGTTTTCCACCCTTCTGGACATTTACCTGTACTAAGCGAATCATTTATCACCCCTACAAATTCGTCTTTTATCTCATGTATCACCATTTTTAGTATATTACTGGTTATCCCTTCCTCTGTTCCGCTCTTTTGTGGCAGTTCCCTAACAATTTGTATCAAATCACTTGCATCAATTGGCTCAAAATTTTCCATGATATCCTTACTCTCAAATACATATATAGATCTCCTACCTGTTCTATTCATTTTCTTATTATTAATAGATTTTACAATATTACTAATACTTTTTACATAATATATATTAAATTTATCAGCTATATTACATTCTTTTATGTCATCTAATATTTCAAAATTTACATTATCAATGTCCACTGAACCCCCCTGCTCACCCTTAATTAATTCTTTCAGAGTTTTCCACATTTTTGTAGGATCACCCTTATTATGATCTATCATATTCTCATAATATTCTTTCTTTTTTGTCTTGATAAGTTTTACTACTGCATTTCTTTCACTTTTGAAAAAAGCCCAGTCCTGATCCATACCTGTGCTAATCGCCCTACTGTAGGCCTCATCCCTTCTTACTGCTGCCATTCTTATTTCATCTGAAAACCATTTTTTCCCTTCCCATATTTTCGGAATTTTAAATTTTTTCTTAGGCGCTACAGTATCCAATACATTTACTATACTATTAACAAACCTCTCAGCCCTTGTATTTACATCTAGCCCTTGACTTTGCTCAATTCTTTCCCCCATTATACTAAGAAATTCATCAACATCAAACTTACTATAATCCCTGCCTCTAAATTCTTTATATTTATTATCTTTTATATTTAAATTAAATTCAACTTTGAGCCATGCATGGTCCGTTATTTTAGGTTTCTCATTCACCTGCACCTTTACTATATTATTAGAAAAAATTAAGTCTATAATCGTTTGACTATCCTTTGTAACTCTCGTCGGATTATCAACATATTGCTTCATCTCTAAGTTTTGCATTACCGTTAGTAATTTCTTTGAATAGAATGAATCTACCGTTATATCAATATTAAAGTCTCCTATTACCATACAGTCATCTTTTATTATTAAATTTTCTACTGTATCTTCCAAAAAACTCACAAACTCACCATCCGACGCGCTCGGCGAGTGATACACTACCGCTATCACACCCCTATACATATTCTCTCTCATTTCTATTGCCACGCACCAACAGTTTGACTCTATCTTTTTCTTCTCAACTATCTTAAATTTAATATCATCCCTAACGTATAAAAGAACTCCTCCTGTATATCTATTTTCAGCATCACATCTAACTATACTATATCCCGGTACATTGACTTCATTATCCTCTATCTCTACAGTCAATCTCGTCTCCGATAACGCTAAGATCGCAGGATTCATTCTCTTCATAATCTGCGCCAAAAAGCTCTGAGCATTCGTATACCAAAGTAATTCAGCATCTTCCTGTAGTTGCTATTTCGCGTCTTCCCAGCCAGCTCTCTTTTTCTCTTCCTCTGGTACTCTCTTAAATGTCGGACACTCCGAATCTACCGCCTCATGTTCTAAATTCAGCTTCAAATTATACGTCTTATTCTTATACATACAATTTATACAGCTCTTTTTTGTTGCCGTACAATCGCTCGCCTTATGGTTTCCTGCACATTTGAAACATGCTTCCTGCCTCGTGCAATTCTTAGCCATGTGGAAGTAACCCCAGCATTTATAGCATCTTACGACGCTAATAAAGTTGTATACTACACATTTTCTCCAACCTATATTTAATCTTCCTTTTTTTATCATCTCTTCATGTGTACCATTTTCTACCTCCAAAATCAGAGATCCCTCTACACAGGATTGCTCGTTATTTTTGTCTCTTCCTTTATATAATCTCTGCACTATCCGCATACAGAGATCATCTCCTGCTACGCCTTCAATTTTATTCTGTTTCTTAATCGCATTTAACAACTTATCATCATCCATTTTTATTTCATCTTCTCCAACATTAATTATTTTAATCTTGGGTTTCTTCCACTGTGGCTCATCGACCTTGAAATCCTCTCCCATTGTCGCCTGAACCTTGTCCTTTAACCTTTTCATTTCTTCACCAGTCTCACATCCAAGAATAACTGCTCCTTTACTTCCTTTTCTCATTTTTGAGATTCCAACTTCCATGTTCTTAATGTCGATTTTTTCTTTTACTATCTTTTTTGTATCTTCACCCTCCTGTTGTATTTTCGGTTTAATAATCAAAATATTCTCTTTTTTCTTCTCTCTAACCGCTTCACTATAGCTCCTCTACGCACCTCCTGTCGGTCTATATACTCCTTCCCGTATCATTCTTCTCAATTCTTCCATTTCTTGCTTAACGCCTCCCATCTCTTCTCGAACTATCTCCTTGATCCATGTCTTAACTTCTTTTTTACATGCCATTTCGTCTCTCATTTCTTTCACCGTTTTGACAAACCAATCTATCTTTTTATCCACATCGGATGTTATGCCTGCCGCTCCGCTCACGGCTGTTGACCTATTTCCACTACCTTGTGCCGTACTCATTTTTGCCGATCCTGTTGTTTTTTCAGCCGATGCCGCTGTTTCCGTCAGCGATACTGCACGTTTCATCGCCGAACTGGATTCCCCACTCTCATTATCTTT
>JASTWR010000769.1:0-80507 GCA_030770355.1 Harpagoxenus sublaevis
TCTGATCGGAGTGTGTATGTCAATAAGTTTCTCCCTAAAGATATATACGAATTGCTTCAACAAAACTAGTGTGTTGCTAGGGAAAGATCGTACGGGTATGTATGGGTCTGGGTGAAGGGTGGTCGTATTCGTGTAGACAATCGGATGGTAAGCCCGTTATTCGGATGACTCCAAATGCGGATTTGATAAGCTTGTTTGACATACACATTCCGACCACTCATTGTCTTCTATATGCCCATCTGATTACTCATTCTCTCTCTCTCTCTCTCTCTCTCTCTCTCTCTCTCTCTCTCTCTCTCTCGGATCGGTTGAGTACCGCATGTCGCACTGCTCCTTGCTCCGGCTTTTGTGAACTTTTGCTGCCGTAACTGCCTTCGGGGCTGTTTTGTTCTAGGCTTGAGCTGGTCTTTTGTTGCTCGTGAAGATCGATGTGTGTCTTTCTTTTCGGGTAACCCTATACCTGATATTTTCCGGAAAAGCTGGCACTATTTTCTAACCTCAAACTTGCCGGAGCCTGGTGTGAATTACATCTTCTTCTTGCATCTTTTCGTGGCATGTGGCGACACCTGTGGGCTTGGAGTTGCACTATCTTCTGTTATCCACCGAACAGCCGCTTTGCATTTGGTTCTTCTCCTTGCTGCTGTCGCCAAATCAACTATGCAGCGTACAAGCATCAAGTGTACTTGGTGTGAGAAGCCGATTGCGATTGAGACTGTTGGGTGTAAGTGCGGGAAAACTTTTCATCCTGGTTGCGTCAAGCCATTTTCCGTAACAAAATACGCGGACCATTGCTGCAAAGAGCTGGCTGCTTCGCATCTTCCGGTGCCGGGCGCGAATGGTGCAGACGGTGTTGTTCCTGGCGTGTCGTCCGCTGCTTCTCTGGCTCCTCCCCTTACACCGGGTGTTGAATGCACCGTGCAGTTGGACTTCACCAACACTACCAGCCAGACTGACGTTGCAACAAACACGCTTTTATGCCAACTGATTAAGCTGTTGAAGGCATCAGAGGCACGGTTCTCCGCTTTTATCGAGGCGTCGGATTCACGATTCTCAGCATCGGAGGCGCGATTCTCAGCTTTTATTGAAGACCAGCGGCGTATGAGCAATGTAATCAACGAAAAACTTAACCAATTAAACGTGATTGCACAAAGCGTCGATCGCAATAGTCAGCGTATTACCGAGTTAGAGCAGCAGTGTGCAGCTCTCGCGAGTGAGGTGCGCGATTTAAGAAGTGACTCGAGGTGTCCACATCCTGTTTCGCAGCCTACCGCGTCTCGAGTCCTGCGAACATCGGACATTATTATTTCTGGGATACCAGGTTCTTTGACTGACACATCTGAACAGCTCGTTACCAGTGTTTTTCGCGCGCTGGGTTTACCACAGCTTGCTTCCGATGTTCTTGAGACTCGAGACGTGGGGGTCAGCAACCTGTCTGCGACGCGTGAGGCGGCGCCTAGCACCGTTTCTGCCTCCGACCGTACGGTCTCTATTGTTAAACCGCGATCAATTATCGTAGTACTTAAGTCGCGTGAGATTCGTGACTTTATTCTCGGGGCTATGCGTCGTAAGCGTCGCTTGACGGTCAGCGATGTTCTCTCGAGGGACGTCCCCGGGCACATTTATATAAACGAGCTACTTCCTACAGATGTTTATAACTTGTTGCGCAGAACTCGTGTAAAGGCCAAGCAGTTGTCTTTTAAGCACGCATGGTGCAGAGACGGCCAGATCTTTGTCCGTAGAGACCACGGTCAATCTCCGATTCGGATCGCTACTGAGGCTGATTTAGCGGAGCTTCAGTGACACACGGTTGACACCGGCCGTGTTCCGTCTGCCTCGCACAATTGTCTCGCGATTGCCCACTTCAACGCAAGCTCCCTTCCTGCTCATCTTGAGTCTATACAGGCCTTTTCATTGTCCAACTTTTTTCACATTATCTCAATTTCGGAGACCTGGCTTCACTCACACATTTCCGACGATCTTGTGCGCATCTCCGGTTATTATCTGTTGCGTGTAGACAAGGAGGGCAGGGAGGGGGGTGGTGTGGCCTGTTATGTGCACGAATCATTGCGTGCGCGCGTGCTGGCGTCATCGCCCTCCGCTTTTTTGAATGCACCCGAATATCTAATTCTCGACATCCGTCATGGCACGCACGAGCCTCTCTTATTCACCACCATGTATCGCAGACCGAAGGGCAAAAATTTTAGTAACTATATCGATGCACTTTCTACATTCACACCTAGTTATAAGAACATCATTATTACTGGCGACTTAAATTGTAACCTCCTAACTTCTTCATACGAGGCTAATCACCTTAGGGGCATTGTTTCTCAGTTGTCGCTTAATATCGTCGACTCACAACCGACTTTTCATACCAGCTCCTCAGACTCATGGTTAGACGTTTTTATAGTCGACAACCTTGATAAAGTTTTGTCTTACCGTAAGTCTGACGCTCCCTTCATCAATGGTCATGATCTCATCGAGCTTGCCTATTCAGTCAAGGCTCCGTCCTTCACGGATCGTACTTTGGTTCGTCGCTGTTTCAAGAGATTCGATAACCAAAAGTTCGTAGAGACTCTTACCTCCAAGCTTCTTTCATCTTTCCCGAGCGATTTTAGTCTGACGAGCCCAGGCGAGTCGGAAATTGACAACATCCTGAGCACCATTACTAACGACATCACTGCCAGTTTAGATCTACATGCTCCTATCCATTCTTTTCGCGTGACTCGTCCGTCGGCGCCTTGGCTTACAGTTGACCTCATACGCCGAATTCGGCATCGTAACCGTCTCTTTAATGCGGCGCGCAGATCCGGCAACATTCTTGATTTCCATATTTACAGGCTCTTTAGGAATCAACTTACACTTGATTTACGAAGAGCCAGAGAACAGTTTCACATGATCAGATTAAGCACAGTTTCCGATCCGTCCAAGTTATGGCGTCAACTGGCCAATCTTGGTCTAGTTGAATCGCCTCTTTCCTCACCTCTCAACTTCTTTTCACGCGATCTTTTGAACGCTCACTATTCCTCTGTCTCTAATCGTTCTCCTTCGTGTACTCAGTCTCAATTCTCTAATATTATTTTATCCATTGTGCCTGACGAACCTCATTTTAGTTTTACCGAAATATCTTATGACAATCTTAGCTCCCTAATGGTTTCATCATCTTCCATTTCCTTCGCCTCAGGTTACGATCGACTGCCACTGTTTGCCATCGCCCTGGCCTTGCCTCATATTGGTAACCTCCTGACCACCTTTTTCAACTGCTGCCTCAATCTGGGTTATTTTCCATCACTTTGGAAACGCGCTATTGTGCGCCCTCTCTCCAAGGTCAAATCACCTACCTCTCCTTCCGAAACGAGACCCATTGCTAACTTGTGCGAACTCTCGAAGCTGTTCGAAAAAATCTTGCACCGCCAAATCATTGACTTTGTCAACACGCACCACATCCTCGACGACCGTCAGTCGGGCTATCGCAGGGGTTACTCTACCCAGTCTGCCCTTCTAAGATTATTCCACATCAAGAACGGCGTTGATGCGGGCGAGGTATTGATTCTTGTCCTCTTCGATTTCAGTAAAGCCTTTGATACTGTCTCTCATCCTTTACTTCTAACTAAACTGAGAAAGCTTGGGTTTTCAGATCTTGCCCTAAAATTAATTTTCTCGTACCTCACTGGTCGCTCTCAGGCAGTTGCCGATCTGGTTGATGGATTCTCGGATTGGCTATCTGTCACCTCTGGTGTTCCTCAAGGATCGGTACTGGGACCGCTCCTCTTTTCCCTATTTATCAACGACATAAGTGCTTCCCTAAGATTTACTCAACGCTTGATTTTTGCTGACGACACTCAAATTTACCGTAGGTGTCTCTTTAGTCAGCTGAATGTTGCCTTGCAGTTAGTGGCCCACGACGTTGGCGTCATCTCTGAATATGCGGCCACAAATGGATTGTCTCTTAATCTTAACAAATCCAAGGTCTTAATACTTGGCAGCAAGCGCTATGTTGATCAAATTAATCTTAATGATTTACCTCCCATCTCTGTTAGTGGCACCTCTATTCCGTTTGTCACCCAAGCACGGAATCTAGGAGTCATCATGAGCTCCGATCTATCTTGGGACAGCCATGTCGCCCACATTTCCAGGAGAGTACACTTCACGCTGCACAAGCTCAAGTATCACAAAAACTCCTTATCATTCCAACTGCGCGTAAAACTTGTGTCTGCATTGATATGGCCTTTGTTGGACTACTGCTCTCTCGTTTACAACGATGTCACAGACGAGCTTAATACTAAGCTGCAAAGGCTTATCAATTGCGCGATAAGGTTTATCTTCAATTTAAGACGTGATGAACATATTACTCCCTACCGTCATCGACTCGGGTGGCTGACCGTGAGCAATAGACGTCTTTACTTCCTCGGTATCGAGATGTACAAGATATCTAATGGCCTGTCTCCTAGTTATCTCTCTGAAATTTTTGTAAAGGCTGATCTCTCGATTAGACGATCATCACGGTTAGCGCTTCCGCACTCTTTTCAAATTCCCACTCACAGAACCGAGACTTATCACAGGTCCTTCCACCTAGCAGGCATTTACTTTTGGAATTCGCTTCCTATTGAGGTTGTGTTGTCGTCGTCTGCCAATGAATTCAAGCAAAAGCTCTATGACTATCTCTTTTCACTCGAGCTCAGTTTTGTTTGAGGTTATACCTGGAGGCTTTCCACCGTTTAGTAGGATGTAGTGTTGTACATAAATAGTTGCAACGTCATAATCTATACTAGTTTTAAGTTATAATATCTTTATTCCGTCATTTGCATTCGCATTTGTATTTGTTTTGTTAGAGAGAGCACAACGACTGAATTCCGCTGAATCACAATTCTCAGCAATATTTCTCACTATTTATACTTATTCAACGAAATTCAGTTATGTGACGCATTGCCATTATATCAATTACGTACATTCCAACACGTTTTAATTGATTTACTTAGTTTCTACGGTGAAGTGGTGGCAAAAGGGGAAACGATTAATTACTTCTCGCTTTTCAGACATTATTATCTTCATTGTTTCCACTTCTGCTTCCGCTTTATTACAGTAATCACACTGCGTCTTTTCTTTTTAGTTCTTACTTTTTCAAATTTCTGTCTATTGTGTTTTGTTTTTGTCTATTACATATACACCTGTATTATTCATTAATTGCCTAAAGTCTCGACTATGGCATAATAAAGAATCAATCAATCAATCAATCTCTCTCTCTCTTTATCTTAATTACTAATTTGACGGTACTCACATTCGCTAATTATACGTATGTTATGTTTTGTAACGGGAGTTGCACTTGCTTTCAACAATCAGTTGTAATCTATATAAGAAGCTATCATCTATCTGTTCTCAGCTTGTTCTTTTAGCTTTTCTTGCTCTATCATATTAGTCTGTAGTTGCTTTATACCATTTCTTTACCTACTGCTTTATACTTCGCTAATTATTAGTTCTTAAGCTACTATTGTATCATATATTGCATTATATTCTATACTTTTGCTACTATTGTATTGTATTCTATATTATTAGCTTTTATTTTATTGTATCTTGCTCTTTAGCCATGCTTTTTGCCATTTTATGGCTATTTTTATTTTTATTTTGTATTCTATGTCTTTTGCTTATTGTACCTTTGCCCTTTAGCCTATGCTTGGGCATAATAAATTAATCTCTCTCTCTCTCTCTCTCTCTCTCTCTCTCTCTCTCTCTCTCTCTCTCACTATTTTTTACTACACCCGATCCATTGCTAAGGAGATCTAAACGACTGGTCACCCTTTCTCAGACCTTCCATCTTCCTGCTCATAGAACGGTTATATACAGAAACTCCTTTCACATCTCTGCAATCTACTTCTGGCACTCTCTCCGTGGCAATATAACATCTGCATCTTCTCTTGCATCATTTAAAAGCCTTCTCCGATTATTTCTGCAGGCATCTGAGTCTGACTAAGTCTATCAGTTTTCTTCTGATTCTAATATGTTATTTTTCTTTTCTTTTCTTTTTGATTGCTGTTGGTAAGGTGTCAGGCGTTTGAGTGGCAGTATTGAGTCGATTGGCTTTAAGTAGCGTTATTAGTGTTAAGTCGATTAGTTTTAGTTGTGTTTAGTTTTTAAGTTGTACATTGTTATATGTTATGATTCTTGTTACTTTATACTGTGTATGTTGTAGTTTATGAATTATGTATTTTTTCTGATTTATTGTTACTTTACAGTATAATTGTAACTTGGTATATTGTATCCTTGCCCTATAGCTATGCTTGGGCATAAATAAACATATCTATCTATCTATCTCTCCATAATATTTGTTTATATATGTATATAAGTAAATATCTTTAAAATAATAGTTTTCTCGTCACTTATTAATTAATTAACTAATGTTTTGCAATAAAATTGTTTATACGTATCCTTTAACTCATCATACCAAAAATATCTTATCTAATAAGAAATTAACAGTAAATTGTCATTGTCGAACGTAAATTCTGCTCTTTGTCGCTAATCTGCATCGAATTATATAGTACTGCCAAGCTCTTATAAACTATTAATTGCCTTATTTTGTTAACAAACTTTATTATACATATATTATCTACTATAACATTCTGACAATAGCATTGTACATGCCAAATCCTGTATCAAATCTGTAGTTTTTCTTTCGACAAAATTTATTTATAACAAACACTGCAAAATGTGCTCTCGACAAACTTGACTTTGCCTGATATATTCATATTTTATGTTTTTATTTTCTTAATGATTTATTAAATTTATACAAACCACACACATTTAAGGATGTCAAACTGTCAGACATAATTCTAAGTTATAATACAAATATTTACATTTGATTTTGTTAGAGATATAAATGTCGATGTCGATAGACATATGACGTTCGATGTATCTGTAACACTTTCAGTTTCACACCCTGTACGTACAAATTGTTTATAAGATGTAATGTTTATAAGATGCATAACACTACAAAAAGGCGTGATATCCGTACAAAATTACCTTTTTCAAAAAGGTAAAAAAGGCGCCAAGTACACGCGTGGTGTATGTAGGTACCTTCAAAAAACCTATATTTTTGTACCTCGAAAAAACCCAAGTAGTAGTATCTTTATTTCAAAAAAATTAAAACCCAAGTGATACATATCACAAAATTACATTGCTTTATTCAATCTAAGTGATTATCTATAATCTATTACAAAAAAAGAAATGATATCTTTAAATTGCGCCAATTACATATACTTGTATATTATCTCAAAAAATAACTATTGTACTTTTAAAAAATTAAACTCAAGGGGTAACATCTTTATAAAAAACAGAAGAAGAAATAAAATCCAAGTGGTACATATCTATATGTATTCCTATTGAAGGGAAGAGATTAATATAAAATTTGAAAAATTTTAGTAAAAAATACGGCGCTGCTAAACAAAATAATATTAATGAAACAATTTCTATAAATGGAAGAAGTACTTGAAATTAATTTGTGAAAGTATTTCTACATTCACATTGTAATAATTAATTTGATATTTTAAATTAGTTATTTATTGCTTTCAAATATTTTAAAATCTAGCAGCGTCGTTTTTTTAACAAAATTTTTCAAATTTTATATTAATCTTTTCCCTTCAATAGGAATATATAGATATAGATCGATATGTACCACTTGGATTTTATTTCTTCTTTTTTTTTATAAAGATGTTACCCCTTGGGTTTAATTTTTTAAAAGTACAATAGTTATTTTTCGAGATAATATACAAATATATGTAATTGGCGCAATTTAAAGATATCATTTCTTTCAAACCCACGTTTTCGGGCCGATACGTCAATTATTTTTTTAATCACCCACAGAAGTACAAAAATAACACGATTACAAGCTTGGTCGACCACGCGATCTTACTATCGGACAAGCAATTTCACAGTTCCAACATTGAAATTGTAAAGGACATCCTTATAAATAATTGCTTCCTTAAACACATTATTAATAAGCAAATTAACAAGAGGTTAAAAGAATTAAATTATCGCAAGGACATCATCGACTCCAATACTGCTATCAACACTTTCGATGCCCGGAGATACTTGGTGATTCCGTATGTTAAGGGCTTAAGTGAGAATATTCGCCGTTCATTGAACCGATGTGGCTTGGATGTCCTTCACACGATACCAAAAAAACTTGATTTAATCATAAAAAGTGGCAAAGATAAACTTGACAACATGAAGGAAACGAGTGTGGTTTATAAAATTGATTGTAATGACTGTAACGTGTCCTATATAGGACAAACATTAAGACACCTAGAAACTCGTGTGAAGGAGCATCTCAGTAACATCAAGAGACACGGTAGTGTCTCGCGCCAAGTACGCGCGGAGCGAGACCACCGTGGCTCTATATACGCGACGCGACGAGTTGCGAGTACCCGAGATTTTTAGATTTTGATAACCAGCGAACGGATCGAGTTCTAACTAGGCTTAATGGATAGCTGGGACCAAATTTATATAAGAAAAGTGTTTTTATTTTTTCGCTACGTGCCCTACGAGCGGAGATATTACGATGCGAATTCCGATCCTGAAAATTTTCATTTAAGAAACGGCCACGTCGTCGTCGTCGTCGGACATATAACATATCGTAATATCTCCGCTCGTAGGGCACGTAGCAAAAAAATAAAAACACATATAAATTTGGTCCAAGCTTTACGATAAGCCTAGCTAGAACTTGATCCGTTCACTGGTTATCGAGATCTAAAAATCTCGGGTACTCGCATCATCTTCTATCGGCCTGAACGTTGTTTACGACGACGGATCGGGCCGGCTCGGCCTCGCTCGTCACGCATAAAGGTTGATTCACACTATACGGCACGGACCGTCACGTTCCGGCAACGACACGTACCGGCACCGGCACGACAAATTTTACGTATATTCAGATTGCTACGGCAATTGACCGTCAGTTTTATAACAACCACAAAATGGATGGATCATCTAGCGATGATGAATTGGCTGTTATGGCCTTACTTTTAGACGAAGATAAAGGCAAAGTGAAAAAACTGAAGAAAAAGAATCGAAAATGGGTATATCCTATATTAAAACAAAGAAAACTTGAAGGAGAGCATTGGACATTATTTAGATATTTATTAAAATATGAAAACAAATTTTACCAATATTTTAGAATGCCGCAATGCAAGTTTTTTGAATTATTAAAATTAATTGAGCCTATGTTACAAAAAGAAAATACGTCGTTTTGTGAAGCAATTTCACCAACGGAAAGACTTGCAGTTTGTTTAAGGTAAACATTTTTTATTAAATTTACATTTTCTGTGTATAATCTGTTTGTTCACAATAAATTAAGAAATATTTTATAAAAACTATTTTATTAGTACAATAGAATAAATTATATTCATCTTACCTGGCTGGTTCATTTCTTTCGCAATTCTTCTCCAAGCATTTTCTTTAAATATATTATCACTATATTTTGAATGGCTCATCACATATAATGGCTCACAAGATTTAACCATTTCTATTAATTTTTCCTGATCCATCTTGTTAATTGCGTCCGTTCTTCACCGTTTTCAGTTCACACTATTTGACTCGCCATCGACACGTCCCGACACATTCCGACACGGACCGTCAAAACATTCTTCGCGACAATGTCGGTCAATGTCGGTACGTTCCGTTGACGGAACGTGCAGGTCGGTGCCGGTTAGTGTGGACAGTCTCGTTAAAACGCATTGTTTAATGTTTTGTCGTGCCGGTGCCGGTACGTGTCGTTGCCGGAACGTGACGGTCCGTGCCGTATAGTGTGAATCAACCTTAAAGCCTTGTTTACAATAGACGCAAAGGCTGTGTCGTATGTCGTAAGTAGTAGTGTCGTACGAAAGTTTGTCGCATGTCGTAAGAGTGTCGCTAGACGAGTGTCTACAATAGTCGCAAGGATTGTTTGCGATAATAGCGTTAAAACGTCAACGTACTGTGCTGTGATTGACCGATTTTATGCGACACGCTTGTTGCAGTCGCAAAAAGTTGAAGTTGGCTCAACTCCGTGCGACAAGGGCTCTTGCGACTGCGACAGCCTTGCGTCCGGAAACAGTACTCTTGCGACATTCTCATGCGACATACGACACAGCCTTTGCGTCTATTGTAGACGAGGCTTTACGCGGAGCGTGCGACACGCGGGGCGCAAGCAGAGCGCGAGCGCGAGCTCGGGTAGATACGCGATCTTTTAAATTGTTGAACAAAATTAACGTTTATTCCTAAACAATGTCAAAACATAAATAATTTCAGAAATTACTTAAATGTGCGAACCTGCAAATATTTGAGGACCATGGTTATAATTTTTACCAGTTAAAATAGCGGTTAAAATAGGTGCCAACTTCTCAAATTTTTCAATCATTTTGAGAGCAGAATTTTATCTAATCGAAATATCTTGTGTAAAATACAGTATACCTTCACTCTTCCCATGCTTTCACTGCTCTAATCTAACAAAGTGTATCTGATAAAATGGTATTTTGCTTAAAATATGTAACAATATGTTTGATTTGTGCAATTTTTTTTTCAAGACCCGTTGTGTCTTTTTTACTTCCTCCGTTCTGTTATATATTTATACTTATTTAAAATATTAGTAGGGGAAGGTGCTGTACCTTGGAATACTTTTATGTTATTCATTTTCCTGAGCCACAGTTTTAATTTAAAAATTTTGAAAAAAATATATTATTAAAGTACATACATATATAACCTCGAAAAAATTGAAGTAATATATTTGTACCTCAAAAAAGTCCAAGTAATATCTTTATGAAAAACCTATCTTTGTACCTCGAAAAAAACCCAAGTAGTAGCATATTTATCACAAAAGTTGCGTTACCTTATTTAATCTAAGTGATTCTCTATTACAAAAAAAAGAAATGATATCTTTAAATTGCTCCAAATAAATATATATTATCTCGAAAAATAACTATTGTTCTTTTAAAAAATTAAACCCAAGGAGTAGTATCTTTACAAAAAAAAAAAAGAAATAAATTTCAAGTATGTATCTATATGTATTTCCATTAAAGTGAAAAAATTAATATAAAATGTGAAAAATTTTAGTGAAAAAAACGGCGCTGCTAAACAGAATAATATATATTAATGAATCAATTTCTATAAATGGAAAAAGTACTTTAAATTAATGTGTGAAAGCATCTCTACATTCACATTGTAATTATTAATTTAATATTTTAAATTAGTTATTTATTGCTTTCAAATATTTTAAAATTTAGCAGCGCCAAGTTTTTTTCACTAAAATTTTTCACATTTTATATTAATTTTTTCACTTCAATGGGAATACATATAGATACATACTTAAAATTTATTTCTTTTTTTTATTGTAAAGATACTACCCCTTGGGTTTAATTTTTTAAAAGAACAATAGTTATTTTTCAAGATAATATATATTTAATTGGCGCAATTTAAAGATATCATTTCTTTTTTTTTGGTAATAGATAATCATTTAGATTAAATAAGGTAACGCAACTTTTGTGATAAATGGACTACTACTTGGGTTTTTTTCGAGGTACAAAGATAGGTTTTTCATAAAGATATTACTTGAATTTTTTCGAGGTATAAATTAGAGATCCTATAGTGTAACAGAGATTCGCCAAGAATCACGTGATCGTGAGCTTACGCTGATTGGTCAGAGTGAACTGTGCTCTGCCATATTGAATTATACATAGCGACAACGCGAGTGACACATGTGTTTTGTTGTCCTCTTGTAGAGGTTAGTACATTTACTTTGACGTCTTTTTATTATTTATAGGCTTTTATTTAATGAATTATTTTTGTTGCATTATTAAATGCTTTGCATTAATTATTACACATTTTTTGCACAGAATTTAGACTCGCTATGCCAACCTTTTGTGCTGCAAATCGCTGTACTAACAACAGCAACAAAGATTACTCGGTATTTAATTTTCCATCTAACGAAGATGTACGAAAAAATTGGATAGCAGCTCTTGGAAAGAGCTCCGATTGGCGACCCACAGCTTCTCAAAGAATTTGTGAGGTGAGTGACAAAAATTAATTTCTATTAGTTTATTATCAGCTGTAAAAGGAATACAGCTTTTAATAACTAGTGTTTCTAATTTATATTTGTCCTATTTCTCAGTCCTGTAATATTTTTCTTATATTTCAGGTTCATTTCAATTCAATAGATATACAGTTTGTTGCTGGACGGAAGCAATTACGTAGAAATGCCATACCATGTCACTTCTGTGTATGCCCGTATGACGAGGCTAATAGAAAAAATCAACTAAGAAAGACATTCACGAAACCACTTGAAACTGCAGACCATGCGTATTGTTCGGAAAGTCCAGCAAAGAAGTCTTTACCTCTGCAGCTCCGATCTAATAATACTTTGCCACACACTTATGTGTCTCAACACAATTATTTTGCTCACACTGGGAAGGAGAATGATTTATAATTAATGATTTATAATTAATTTCAAATTACATATATTATTAAGTATATTATTTTGACAATGTTATTAAGTAGATTCCCCATGTTGCGCAATTTCTCTGTAAACGTTAAACAGATGTATTATTAATATGATTTTGTAACATAATTTGGAATTGATATTAAATAATATGATTTTGTGACATATCTAATTTTGAATTGACATTAAATAATATGATTTTGTAACATAATTTTGAATTGATATGAAATAAAATACACAGGTACTTAATAAAAAAATGTTAATTTTTTTATTTCACCAAAATCCTATTAATAGTACATCTGTTTAACGTTTACAGAGAAATTGCGCAACATGGGGAATCTACTTAATAACATTGTCAAAATAATATACTTAATAATATATGTAATTTGAAATTAATTATAAATCATTAATTATAAATCATTCTCCTTCCCAGTGTGAGCAAAATAATTGTGTTGAGACACATAAGTGTGTGGCAAAGTATTATTAGATCGGAGCTGCAGAGGTAAAGACTTCTTTGCTGGACTTTCCGAACAATACGCATGGTCTGCAGTTTCAAGTGGTTTCGTGAATGTCTTTCTTAGTTGATTTTTTCTATTAGCCTCGTCATACGGGCATACACAGAAGTGACATGGTATGGCATTTCTACGTAATTGCTTCCGTCCAGCAACAAACTGTATATCTATTGAATTGAAATAAACCTGAAATATAAGAAAAATATTACAGGACTGAGAAATAGGACAAATATAAATTAGAAACACTAGTTATTAATAGCTGTATTCCTTTTACAGCTGATAATAAACTAATAGAAATTAATTTTTGTCACTCACCTCACAAATTCTTTGAGAAGCTGTGGGTCGCCAATCGGAGCTCTTTCCAAGAGCTGC
Organism: Harpagoxenus sublaevis; assembly: GCA_030770355.1. Classification (NCBI taxonomy): domain Eukaryota; kingdom Metazoa; phylum Arthropoda; class Insecta; order Hymenoptera; family Formicidae; genus Harpagoxenus; species Harpagoxenus sublaevis. The sequence goes on from JASTWR010000769.1 coordinate 13,339, forward strand.
TATCCAATTTTTTCGTACATCTTCGTTAGATGGAAAATTAAATACAGAGTAACCTTTGTTGCTGTTGTTAGTACAGCGATTTGCAGCACAAAAGGTTGGCATAGCGAGTCTAAATTCTGTGCAAAAAATGTGTAATAATTAATGCAAAGCATTTAATAATGCAACAAAAATAATTCATTAAATAAAAGCCTATAAATAATAAAAAGACGTCAAAGTAAATGTACTAACCTCTACAAGAGGACAACAAAACACATGTGTCACTCGCGTTGTCGCTATGTATAATTCAATATGGCAGAGCACAGTTCACTCTGACCAATCAGCGTAAGCTCACGATCACGTGATTCTTGGCGAATCTCTGTTACACTATAGGATCTCTAGGTATAAATATATTACTTCGATTTTTTCGAGGTACACCACGCGTGCTTGGCGTCTTTTTTTTACCTTTTTGAAAAAGGTAATTTTGTACGGTAAAAAAAGACGACAGCAAGCTCTCGGTAGTAAGCAAACAACACCGACTTACGCACGGGCATGATTTTACATGGTCCACTCCCGAAATTTTACATTGGGAGAGAAATTTGAGGAAGAGAGAGATAGCGGAGATGTTTTATATTAAAAAACACAACAATACGATCAATCTCAAAAGAGACACAGAAAATCTAAATCCTTTATATGATCGAATTATAAGATCTACATAACTTTTTCTCTCCGTTTGTTTGTATATTTTTTGTTCTATGACCAGTTTCAAATTAATATAACTACATCACACGATTAAATAAGGATGGACAGCGGTTCCTTCACAATGAATTTTGACAATGTGTAAAACTTCAAGAAGTTCTTTTGTCTCTATAATTTTTATAATGCGACAGGTATATATCTTGTCTCATTTTCTCCGCTGTTTGTTCCTTGTGCGATTTATTTTTGTGTAACATGATTTCGTTTGTTTCTAGTAATTTTCTTGAGAAGGACACAAAACTAGTGTCGAAACGTTGAAATAAACACGATATTAAACGTCAGTTTGGTCAAATAATTTGTCTTTTAATCATTATTGGCGAAGAAAAGAATTTTATATATTATTTCTTTTTTTGTAATAGATTATAGGTAATCACTTAGATTGAATAAAGCAACGCAATTTTGTGATATGTATCACTTAGATTTTAATTTCTTTGAAATAAAGATACTACACTGAGAAAAAAAATTGTATCATCCAACTAAATAGTTAGTCCGATACGTTCAACTAAACATTTACTACGTGAAACAAAATATTGTTTCCAACTACATAATTTGTTACTAATGTAAACAAATTAGGGGTTTGGGAACAATATTTTGTTTCATCGTAGTAAATGTTTAGTTGAACGTATCGGACTAAATATTTAGTTGGATGAAACAATTTTTTTTCTCAGTATACTACTTGGGTTTTTTTGATAAGCATTACAGCAATCAATCCGCATACAAACATTCATTACGTCGCTGACATCGTGCTCTAACTACATTATGCAAACGCAAAGATATCTTGTGCGTCGAAATAAAATAGAAAAGCAGTGTAACGTGAATAGAAAAACGTCGCAAGCCATATCAGCGAACACATCCGAACAGTATAACTGTCAAAGTCACAATGATCGTGGCGCATAGAGATGTGAGCTAGGCTAGTAAGCCAAGGATCCGAGTTCGAATCCGACTATAAGATGAGACCTTATTGTTAGTGTAAAATATCGAGGTTCTTATTCGATCGCCACCTCTCGGAAGGCAATGGCAAGCCACCGGAAGTATTCTTGCCGAAAAAGGGATGAAATAAGAGAGATCCCAGGGAACCCCTTTTAGGAACATTGTTGAAAAACAGTTGTGACTTTGACAGTTATACTGTTCGGATGTGTTCGCTGATCTTGCGACGTTTCTCTATTCACATTACACTGCTTTTCTATTTTATTTTGACGCACAAGATATCTTTGCGTTTGCATAATGTAATTAGGGCACGATGTCAGCGACGTAATGAATGTTTTGTATACGGATTGATTGCTGTAATGCTTATCTCACTTGAAAAAGGGACCGAAAACACGGTAAAACGTCGTGAGAATATAATATATTAATTTGGCCAGTTGGGTCGACCAAACACTACTGTTGTTTTTGATTATTATTTACTGGCGAAGGATAGTAGTCACTTGTTTTGTTTTTATAAAATTACCTTTTTAAAAAAGGTAAAAAAAGGCAAGTATACACGCGTAGTGTGTACCTATGTTGTTAAACAACCCAAGTGGTAGTAGTTTTAATTCTCCTTAACAAAATTATTATATCACAAAATTGCACTGCAAATTCTAGTGTGTTATTTTAACACGCATAAACATCCAAAATCGACACATTTGACTGAAGCTCCTTTTACATGTTTCTTCATGTTAAGTTACGTTATATGACACGTTTAATCGTATTAAATTAAAAGTTAATACATTCAATCATGTTAAATGATGTGATTTAAAACGGTAAGAAATGTGTAAGAGAAGCTTCAGCTAAAGTAACACATTGGATTTGCAGTGTGCGTTACCTTATTTAACCCGTGATATTTATTTTTTTTAAATGTATGACATCCTTAGATTGCACCAATTACAAAAAAAATATGTACATATTTTCTTGAAAAATAATTGTTGTAAAACTACTTTTAAAAAATAAAACCCAAGTGGAGTGCATCTTTGTATTTCCATTCAACGGTTTTCCTATTTCAACCCAAGTGGTAGTAGCTTTAATTCTCTTTAACAAAATTATAATATCAAAAGAATTAAAAAGATAATAGTACAAAATGACAGTATTTAATTAAAATAAATAAATTTTTTTTCTAAAAAAACTTGGCGCTGTTAGACAATTATTTTTCAAGGCAATATACAATACATATTCTCTTTGTAATTGGCACAATTTGAAGATTTCATACATTTTTTGAAAAATACTATCACTTAGGTCTTAGGCTGAATAAGGTAGGGGAGACCGGGGCTAGAAGTCACACAGGTTAGTTGTCACAAAGCTTATATTTCACTTAATAGATTGAGTGGCATATTCTTCTCTATAGTGTAGGTTGCCCCTATCGTTGCCCTTAATCGGATATACAAAATAGCTCGTTGTAAAAACATCAAATGTGACATTTACGAGCATTTTTTAAAAATTGGACGTGGTGATATAATAATTTTGTTAAAGAGAATTAAAGCCACTTGGGTTGTTTAACATATACTACGCGTGCATTTTTTTTGTTGTGTGTATGCGACTCCTTTTTTTTTAGAAAGGTAATTTTGTACTGATATCATGCATTTTGTAGTGTTAAGCATCTTATCACAATTTTTTATATTTACGCGTACAATTTTGTATACTTATACTAGGCGACTCCTTTTTATACCTTTCTTTTAAAAAGATAATTTTTTATTCTTTTTTTAGTATGTTAAACATTTTTAAACAGTATAGGTACATGATTGAAGACAGTATAATATTTATGCCTTCATGTATTTTGCAATATTTTATTTCTTTTAAGATTACAATAACAAAAAATATATATACACGTTCTCGAGATATGAAATCAATACGTTAGATAGGGCAAATGAGAACAAACGCCGTTGACGAGGCGAAATACATAATGTAATTAATCCTTTAATACATCTAAAATATTACATACGTTTTGGTCACGGTTTGACCATCTTCAGTGTAATAAACAACAAATTCTAAAAAGTCGCTACTAAATTTAAAGTTATTCTTGACTAAACGCTATTAACAAGTCGCTACTAAATTTAAAATCCGTCCAAGACACTGCATTTATAATGACTTAAACACCACAACATTTATCTATCATGTTTTGACCACGGGTTCTACTGGAACACGTCTACAATCGATTCATTGCGGTAACAGCGAGTTGTCAGGACGGAATTTAAATTTAGTATTTGTTAATAGCGTTTAGTCAAGAATAACTTTAAATTTAGTAGCGACTTTTTAGAATTTGTTAACAATATATGTTAAGACCGTCAAGATATAAATCAATACAAAGGAAATAGCCATACGGTCCAAGCTTGGATCTTAGATAACTTAATAATATTTCTAAATTATAGGTACGCGTATTTTCCAACATATTAAACTGCGCGCCGATCATTTGTCGGACTTAAAACACAGCTATTGTTGGAACATTAAAAATTCCCTCTCCCTTTCCTAATTAAATCGATATCGATTTAATATTAAAATAACTGTAAAGAACTTATTGCGAAAAATATTACCCCAGCCAGGGTTCGAACCTGGAATCTCCCGCATTCCGTTCGGGCGTCTTACCAATTCGACTACCGGGGCATGTGGTAATATTTATCGTAACAATAGCTGTGTAATATTTATTCCAACAATAGCTGTGTTTTAAGTCTGACAAATAATCGGCGAGGTGCGAGAACACGATCATATGCGCTTACGTGAAACTGTATACACGCGACGACGAGCGTCCTTAAATTAACAACGAATTTAATGCCCCTCAAAGCGTATCGTAGACGCTCGTCGTTGCGTCACTGCGTGTACGTATTTCCACGTACGCGCGTATGCTCGTGTTCTCGCACCTCGCCTTGCAACAGCGCGCTGAAACGTATGCGAAAATTCTGCTCTTACAGAAAAGTTGCAAGTTGATTGGCTCTAGTATGGCTTTTAGCCATTCAACTTGCAACTTTTCTGTAACAGCAGAATTTGCACATACGTTTCTCTTTCGAATAAATTCAAGAATCGAGCCCCTGAAGTCGCTTTGCGTCGCAATATCTCTGCTCGTTATAGGGCACGTAGAGGAAAAATAAAAACACTTCTTATATAAATGATATCCAAGCTATAATCGATTGAGCCAATCTTAGAACTTAATCCATTCGCTCGTGTGTTGTTGAGATCTCAAAATCTCGGGTACTCGAAACCGTCTGCTTGCGTAATTAATTAAGATACACGGGGCGGTCTCGCGCTGCGCGTGTATACTTGGCGCAAGACACTATAGACGTGTTTCTTGATAATGTTAAATACTATTGTTTGCAATAAAATATAACTTATTTAGTCGTAAACAAATATATAATAAGGCTCTGACAATAACAAAATTAAGTAAAATAACGGGCTATAAAAGCCGACGCCAGGTGTAGTATGCGAAAAAATGTATTTTTAAATATCGTACTTTGATAGTCAATTATACATTAAAAATTAAACGTTTCAGTTCTAAATCGGGCCCTCCTCAGTGATAGTAAGTCAAAACGCATTTTTAATACAAAAATATGCACGCATACATGGTATCGTAACAAGCTAAAGCAAACTTAACACCGATGTTGTCATATCTCCCGTTAATGAATAAAATAAAACATTGCTCTACAGTTTAAGGATGTTTGGGCTGTACAATACCAGCAAAAAGTGATTAAAATTTAAAAACTGCAGATTTCTTATATTTATATCGTCTGAAATATAAAATAAATAAATTTATATTACATAAGAAGTTCAACTATCGTAAAATAACATGATTCTTAACGTCTTCAAGAAAGGGAATATTTATAATTAATATTTTTTGTAATCAACGACAAAAAATTTTGATCTTGAAAATGCCCTGAAACTAACTGCAAAAAACGAAAAAACGAATAATTTATAAAACGATTTTCGGTTACTATATATATAGGTATCGAATAATTTAAATATATATTTATTATAAAAGTAATAAGTTATATATATTAAATTAATAACAAAATTTAAAACAAAATATAAACCATTTAATGCCAGCTTTAAATAACAACACCGCATTATTTTCTACGTTGGCATTACGGTGTGTCAAATTTCGAGCGCAAAAAGTATAAATATAAGTTCTTTGAATCTTCGTAAATCTTTTAAAATGCCGAAAAATAATACATATCGTTGGAAAAGGAAATGGGTATCGGAAATTATGTACAAGAAATGAGTGAAACAAAGCGAAAACTGTTTGCATTGCCAGAAATCAGAAAGTGCCAACGTCCATAACCGTTATTCAATAGTAAATGAATGCAGCGTACTGACTCATATTTTGCTACAGTTTTAGGTAAATAACTTTTAAACGAGTAAGTGGATCCAAATGAACTTTTGCACGAATATTTATTAGTTTTATTAGCATATGTAAAAAATTTGATTTAATTCGTAATGCTACTTTCTTATCAAATTATAAGAATAAGAAGAAAATTCATGCGTCCCCTTACAAAAAAGTATTACTGACTAAATACTTAAAAAATTCAGTGATTTAATACTGTCAATATTTATTTGGGGGAAATACTAAGAAATACTGGTAGTGATAAATACTAGCTGAGTGATTTAATACAGGCAGTAATACAATACTGATCTGTCAGTATTTAATATTATTATAGTAACTTTATATAGCATTAATTCGTTTAGAAGGATTACTCGACGTATTATATCTTTTAGTGAAAGATATTAGCTGTCGTGATACCCAAGATAGGATTACTTCGTCAAAAACAGCGAACTTATACTGTGCAAGGAATATCGCAGGCTCGCCTCTTATATTAAGTGCATGAGGATTTTTGTTTATGAGAAACTCTGGCACGCGGTAGCAGCGTCGCGGCAACGCTCGTTACTAGCACCAGTGATTTATTACACGCATGAAATACTCGGTCCAGTATTTTAATACTGACATTGAAACCCTCAGTAATTCAACACAAGTATTTATTACACAAGTATTTATCACCTAGTATTAAATGATTCCTCATCAGTAATTTAATACGAGTATTCAATACTCGTACTGTATTAAATACTACTTTCATAAATTACTGACCTGTAATAAAATACTGTGCAATACTTGGATCACAGTGATTCAAGTACTAATAAATACTTAATTTTAGTATTATAAATACACAAAATAAGTATTTATTACTAACCAGCCAGTAATACTTTTCTGTAAGGGTCAACAAACTTTCGATTAAAATATCTCAGAAACTAAATCCGTAATAAAAAATCTAACTACATTTTTTAAATATAATGTCGATACAAGCTTTTGATTGCGACCAGTCCGAATAAGATTGGTGCAGCCAATCCCGAGATATGATAAGAATCAATTAAACCAAAAAATCAAATAACTTTTAAACCAATAAGAGAATTGTGCTAAAATTTTACACAGATACTCAGACGTAATAATAGAACATTCTGTGAAATATACAGATTTTTGGTAATGCTTTGAGATGTGACACATACATCCTTAAACAAAGCATTTTGTTTGATTTCTCTTGTTGTGGCCGTGTATCATTGGAATTTGTTTTTAATTATTGCATGTTTGCGTGTTCTTAAGTATCGCGGTTTGCGTTTCCGAATTGCCATTCGTAGTTTAAATTCCAACGACTACATATCGCTCTCTACTGATGGAAAATGGCTATGTCTGACCATTGTTCGCGTAGCACACAGTAAGGTGCCCTAAGTATATAATTATGCCCTTGCACAATGTTAGGCAACAGGCAATAGGAACAGGGAACAGTAATCAGAAACCTTGTATCGATGCAGAATAGACGATAACACAGGCAATAGACACAGAATTTCCGTCACGTTGGAAATTTTGTGCCTATTGCCTGTTGCCAACAAATGATATTGTTACACTCGTACCACTTACACACACTCTCTCTCACTCTTCCGCAACTCTCGTGCGAAATAAAGCGAACACCAAATAACGAACAACTCATAACTTTAATGAACACGGTAAATTAGGGAAATACAGGCTCGTGATATAATACGTCTTATCGACACCGAAGCCCAGATTGTTCTCGTCTCCAAGGCGGCGCTTGTCAACAGTCATCAGGGAAAACGCTTCATCTTTTCCGCGGGCAACTCAATTCAGCTCGCATGTACCGGGCGTCCCACGCGGGCGTAACAATATCATTCGAATTTTTTAGGTTTGTATTGATGAATTTTTGGTTATTTCCTGTTCCTATTGCCTGTTGCCTAGCATTGTGCAAGGGGCTTAAGTTGGCCGTATCTTATTTTCTTATTATTGTTCCTAACAACTACTGCATTCTGTAGTTCTGTCGGGCCACAGTTTGCTATTTCTCGTCGCCATCCGCATAGAGAAGATGACAATTGGTTGCTATCGATTGCTGTGCGGATGTGTGTCGTACACACGCGCCTTAACAATGTCAATCTGCATTCTGAGAGATTTAGATCGCGCATCTAACGCCCTTTGACTGGATTAATATTAAATTTATGCGATTCTTTTTCAACATCGGCGTTGCGTTCGCTTTTATTACTTGTTACGATACCATGTATGCGTGCATATTTTTGTATTAAATGCGTTTTGACTTACTATCACCGAGGGGGGCCCGATTTAGGGCTGAAATGTTTGATTTTTAATATATTGATTATCGAAGTATTTGAAAATACATTTTTTCGCATACTACGCCTAGCGTCGGCTCTTATAGCCCGTTATATTTAGTTGCAACAATTTTTTAATAAACTTTCCAAAGAGAGATTGGCTTTTCATACCTTTATTTTTTATATAGATTATAGAGGTAATAACTTATGCGGGAGTGAACATAAAGGTAAGCGAAATAAAATTCTGCTTTTAAGCTATACCGATTAATATGCTCGATAGGAATACCGACCGTTTATTCAACTGTAAGTAATTTTAAAAGCTCTTGTTCCCGGTGTATGAATTTAGGGAGCACATTCGCTAATGAGTGCTCGCTGATAGGGAGCGGGAAAGCGACGGGGATATTGAACGCATCCAATTATAAGCATCAAATGTGAGATTGTTATACCTTGTAATGAAGTTCGGCTCTTGAAACTGCATATTTCGATTTTAATATATGTATGTATTTTCAGCAATAATTCTTATTGTATATTTTCTTTCTTCTGGAGTCACAATCTGACAATGAGATATAGTGGTGAGTAAACAGGAGCCTCAAATTTGCACCCAAGCTCCGCGCGCGCGTTACTCTCCTCCCGTATCCCCGTATCTCCCGTATTCCTAGTACGCGCTCCCGCACCCCCGAAAGCTCTTTTTTATAAGAAAGATTTCCCTGGGGGTTGCTTCTGTAACTCTTAACGACAGCTTCATTATCGTTATATTGTCGTTGCGCAGCTTTTTTATATTGTATCTATTTCTATACGCAACGACAATATAACGATAACGAACCTGTCGTTAAGAGTTACAAAATAGGGGTAAAGATAGCATAATGACGTTTAAATACGTCGTACTGACATATTGAGATATCATCAAGATGTTATTAATATGTCATTTGACGTCACTCTGCTATCTGGGCACTTTTCTGAAGACGCTCCTCGTCTCGCAGGCGTAGCATCATCGCGTACTTTGTCTTTCTCCGCGCCTACTCCTCCCGCAACTGTCATATCTCTTGCTGCACGGCTTGCAAGGCGCCGCGGCTCCGAACCTGTATTACGAAGTTGCCGTCATCGTGGCCATTTCATATTTCATCGTCATTACGCTGCGTCTGTTCGATCCCTGACAAGCCCCCAAGGCTGCATTCCAATTTAATTAAGCACTGTCAGTATTGATTTTCAGTACTGACAGTGAATATTAAAACGCAGCACAAAAAAGTTACTCTCGCGGCAATATCGCGCCCGTGGGGCTCCGGTTGCCAGACGTCCTCCAATCGAGAGGACAGACATCCAATTTAACAAAATTTTTTTTGTCCTTCGGTGAAAGCTATTCGTAATATTTGTTCAACGATTTCGGCAAATGTTCCCCCTTTTTTTATTTTCATGTACGCGCGCGCGCTTACTAGAAAGAGAGAAAAATACATTATATATGCTACTGGTACTTACATTATTCAAAATATATGCAATATGCATGTTATGATTAGAACGTATTTAGATTAATTTCGTTAATATGCCCCTGCAATGTCCTTTTTTTTGCTTGTCAAAATTTTTTGGTGTCCTCCATTTCGAACATTTAAATATGATAACCCTACCCGTGATAACCCTACCTCGCGCACTCGCACTCGTGTCTGTGCACTTTTGCTCGCCGGAAATAAGACACATATGACATAAGCTCATGAGAAAGAACTAATTTATTGCGAAAGAGATAGGTACAGCTCGGCTCGCGTTACACGTTTGTACAGTTCCGTAACTCAGCTTTGGATCTCCAAAGCGTCCGTTGATCTCACTTTTATAATATAAAAGAATTTTAAAATAAAGATATTTTATTTTTATGTGATTTTCAAAAATAAAACACTTATCTGCTCCCTCATCAACCAGTACAAATTTTAATGTAGCTCTCTTGACAAAAAAGGTTGGAAACCCTTATTATAAACGCATCAGACGTATTTAAATGGATTTTATAGGATTTTATCTGTAAGTATTTTTAGAATTATTAACTGCTTATTTCGAAGAAGACGTGTCGATAATCACAGCCTAAACATTTATATTTATGCAGCTCCATCATCTACCCCCACCCATAGCAACCCATATTAAACGTACGTTATTATAATAATAGGTATTGATCTGAAATGAGCTCCTGCCTTTAAATCTTAAATGAGCTTTTGCCTTTAAATAAACTCACACTTAATTACGCGCATCTTTCGCTTATATCTTACATTTGCAGAATCGACCCATAAGGGTCACTTCAACTAATTCTGATTAACTTTAATCGACGATTAACTCGATCAGCAATATCGCCAACAGCAAAACTTTTAACTGTATATCGTTCTCTTACTATCTCTTCGTGATATACCACTTCGTGAATAAAGCTGTGTGTTTTGGTATTACTAATCTTTTTTTAATTATCATTAAAAATTTCCAGGTAAGTTATACGTGGTCTAATTATACGTAATTTTCATCGATTTCTTCTAACAATAAGATCATCATAACTCTCGTATTCATTAAATAATAAAAAATTAATCATTTTATCCATGTTAAAACTATGTTTTCGAGAGAAATATTTTAATTTATCATTTAATATCACAGTACAGACTATATCATCGAAGAGATTATATAAGGTTTAGAACGACACACAGTTACAAGACTTGCTGTTGGCGATATTGCTGATCGATTATTTAATCATCGTTTAAAGTTAATCGGAGTTGGTCAAAGTGATCCTTATACGTTTAGTCTCGTGTTCAAAGGCGCGATCCACTTGGCGCTACAAACGCTCTTGGAAACATTTGATCCTTGTTGTTTACCAAATGTTAAACAAGGACAAAATAATGCTCTAAAGCGTTTTTTGAAGCGTCTAGTGGATCGCACCCCAAGTTTGCCAATTAAATCACGCTTTTGACGTAGAACTACGTTTTTCTCCGCGTTGGGTAGAGGGTAATTTGATTGATTAGACCCAGCTTTATAAGACATTTATGTATGTACAGATTCCCCGAAAATTCAAATGTCTGTAACTCCACAACTAAATCTTAAAGAATTATATGTGTATATAAAATAGAGGTAGAAAAGACTGAAGTATATAATAGAATTAGAAAAAAATTGCCAATATATTAAAAAAAGTGTACGAATTAGAATCTTGCACATTGCTTTCTCATCATTTTTTTCGCTTATAAAGTTTCCTCTATGAAGAATTTACCAAATTATTAGCATATAATAGATTGGCTTCTCTAAAAAAATTTTATATCTGAAAAAATCAAAGAGGTGTTAGTAGCAGTGCCGCAACTAACAACGTAGACTGTAGAGCTATGCCAACTGTCCTTCGCTGAATACTTCAAGGACGTAGAACTAGTGAGATAGTGCCATGAAATAGTGACAGTTGACGTAGTTCTACGTTGTTGATTGCGTCACAGTTGTTACTGTGCCCCTTTAATTGTTTAACCTGATTGATGTCATATAAATCTCAGAAGCCTCGGTGTTAAATTTCACTGGTCTTCTGCTGATATCGAGGGGTGTTTTATGTTACACTGCATCGAGCGCGGAAAGCGCCCACTTATCTTCTTATGACTTACTGCGACGTCGACCGACATATATATCACGCTCATGAAAATCTCTTTAATGAACATGTTTATTCGACTGATTTAGTTAAAAACATTGAATATATATTTTTCAATGTTTTTTAAAGGAAAAAACACATCGGTAGAAATAGAAATTATCGTATTAAATACAAGTGGCATTAATATGCAATAGGTGCATATGTAAAAAAGTAGAAACTTGCACATTGCTTTCTCACAGTTTTTAAGTATGCGAATTAAGAAATTGCACATTATTTCGCTCATAAAGCTTCCTCTTATGAGGAAGCTTGTATTTTATTTGATGCATAATCATTAGTATTTATTAATTTGCATAATTATTAGTATTTATTAATTTGGCTTCCTCATAGAGGAAGCTTTATGAGCGAAATAATGTGCAATTTCCTAATTTGCATACCTACTTAAAAACTGCGAGGAAACAATGTGCAAGTTTCTATACTTGCACACTTTTTTTATTGTGATAAGCTTTACTGCGTTTATCGCATAATTCAGATAGATGTTCTTTCAAATAGATGTTATGACTTTGGTTTATTTACTTTAAATAAAATTTAAGAGGATTTCTCGTACAATAGACCAATTTGTTCTTTTTTACATTTTATTATATTTTAATAATTAAAAATTGTGTGTCAGTGTGTCTTCCTTTTAAAAATTTTTAAAAGGGAGTTACACACACACACAATTTTTAATAACTAGAAGAAAGTAGAATAATAAATAAAAATTATCGTGTATTTCAAAATAGTATAGTAGAATAGATAGATATATTTATATTAAGCCGCATTGATACGTTAGCATAATTGTAAAATGAAATTCTAAGTCTAAGAAATTTACGAGAATAATGTTGCGTATTTTGGCTGTGATATAACGTTTTTCTTATTACGTTTACTTTGTTTTACTTTTATCGGTTAATGCTCATAAAAATTATCTATAGCGATGCATAATAAATGTAATTGCACGTCATTATCTTAATTAGCGAGAGATTAGGCTAAATAACATTCCAGAGTAAAAACAGAGTGAAATTTGTATATACAATAGTAATTTTGTCTATTTCTAAAAATGAGTTGTTTAAAAATGAATGGTAGCTCAGATTTTTATGTATTAGAGACAAAAGATACATTTTATTAAATTTAAGTTATGAGAAACACACATCGTTAGAGAATCTACGGAACTTACTTTGTCTATGTGTATGACACGCGTGTACAAGTTGGACAGGCCACCCAATGTAACTATAAACGGTGGTATTCAATCCACCATAAAGTCCATAGTGATGTCAGATGTAATAAGTATGGCGTTAATCTGGTAAGATGGTAACTTTTTATAAAAAGGAAGAAATAATTATATAGAGAAATGGTTATCCAAGACATGTTCGATTTAATTTCTCGCGTGAAGATTCTTCTTTACAGTTTCGATAAAATACGTATTCGTATATAATACGCGTGTACAAGTTGATCAGGCCACCCAATGTAATTATAAACGGTGGTGTCCAATCCATCATAAAATCCGTAATGATGTCAGATGTAATAAGTATGGCATTAATCTGGGGTAAAATGTTATATATATTAACTCTTAAGGCTCCTGGGTAGTCATCGCTTCTATCCTTGTTTGATGACGTCAGAAGCGAGAAATGAGTAGAAATGACACGCTTTCATTCTTGCACTTTATTTCAAAATAAAAAGATATTTGCACAAAATAACACTACAGATCACTTCAGCACACTTCAAAAATACTCCGGCTGCATCCCTTTTCCTCGACAGTTATTAAAACAGCCGTAATCGAATGTAATACAAAGACTAAGCCGTCCGGCTTATGCGCCTGCGCATAAGCCTGCATGGTTAGGCTTCGTATTAAATTCATTTTACGGCTGTTTAATAACTGTCGAGGAAAAGGGATGCAGCTGGAGTATTTGTAAAGTGTGCTGAAGTGATTTGTAGTGTTATTTTGTGCAAATATCTTTTTATTTGGAAATAAAACGCAAGAATGAAAACGTGTCATTTCCACTCATTTCTCGCTTCTGACGTTATCAAACAAGGATAGAAGCGACGACTACTTAGGAGCCTTAATAAAAAGGAAGAAATAATTTAAATAATGTCATCGAGAAATAGTTATCCGAGACACGTTCGATTTAATTTCTCGCGTGAAGATCTTTCGTTACAGTTTTGATAAAACAATGATATATGGTTTCTAATTTTATATTCCATTTTTATTCTAATACTGTGAGAATGTTATCTTCAATCGTCTAGTTTTAAAGATATCTAACATTAAATTTATAAAAAAAACTAGTTTTTTTAAATCAAAAATACCAGAAAAAATGTAAATATTAGCAAGACGACTGTTGAAGCAACTCTCATTAGACGAGCGCTCCGCTTGCTTTGATAAGGACATAGTCCGTTAAGCGTTAGAAGAAGTCTGTTCAATTTGAAGTAATGCTCTTCGGGATGTTCCATTTGCTTTGAAGGTTTCAAACAGTGGCCGTAGAAGCAAGAGCTTATTTCATTGCTATAGTCATTTAATATTTATTTCTTAAGGTGGTTCATGCATTTAGGTCAAATGTAGTTAGCCCGGAAAATGTGATATGATATGAAAGGTTAACGTTCCTAGAGTGTGTCTGTAAAATTTCGTATTTTTTAACCGATTGGTTCCGGAGATATATGTCCGTAAACTTTGCCAATTTAACATGGTGGGGGTAGACCCTATGCGAAAAACGAGGCTAAAGCGCTTATGCTGCAAATATTGCAATACTTCAAATATAGATGAACGAACCAAAAACTGACGAAACGATGCAATAAACATTTTGTAAGATACTGAACGAAAGCCCGAGTTCATTGACCGAACCATATAATAATAAAACGTAATTTTCGATTGACTAAATCGACAACACGGAACTGATGGCTGGACTCGAGCGGCACTAGCGGCAGCTTCACAACGTCGCACGTGTCAGCTGATGCGTAAGGCGCATACTTATCTCAAAACATTCAACGTTTACCACGTTTGTGCACGTTTGTCTCGAAACTTCCCTTACGTCGAGGCTGCTCGCTCATATTTGACACTTGTACGTAAAGGTTATTTAGATCGCGGCGACGAAGACTGCTTACCACGCGTGCTGCTGACTGGTCGCGTATACCGACCGTGCTCACAACTCTAGTAAAAGATGTGACTTTTGTCTCAATATTTTAATTACGTAGAGGTCGTATAACATTAAAGATGTCATAAATAATAAATCTAATTATATGCTGATTTTTACGGACAAAAATCACACTTATTTATCACTAATAAAAATAGTTGCCTATTTGACTTGCAAGTACTGCATGAACCACCTTAATTCACTTGGATCTATTTTCATCTATTATTTTTTTATCTTCATTATCGATTGAATTACATCGAAGAAAAATGCACGCGTTTAGCGCGGAGGCGCAAATTTTTCAGTGGCCTCGAGAGTATCGATTGGCAGCGCGCGTACAATGTTCGGATAATAACGTGAGAAACATCCGATGTACGCGAAAAAAAATTGTCTTCAGGCAGTTTTTCATCTACAGTGTTGGTTTTTCTCACATGCGCGATTATTCCGCTGCAACATCGCGGTTATTTTTCGATTATTCTGCAAAGGTAAAAGGAGCGAGCGATAAGTGAAGGAAGTGGGAGGTAATGCATAATATTCGTGCCGTTTATTTTGCACAGTGTATAACAAGCGACGACCAAATCGTTAAGGGAATCCTGGATACCGATATTTATAGGGGAGTGATTTTCTCCGAATTGACTTTACAGAATTGAAAATCATTTTACGTGTTGAAAGTACGTACAGAAATAATGCGAGCAATGGTAAATTGCAGACAAAAAACTTAAAAAATTGAAAAGATTATATTTCATACTACTCGGAGCTCGGAGCTGTCACTTCATCCTTGAATGACAGGCGATCTCAAACGCGAAAGTACCTAACGCCACCCAAGCGGAAATTACTCCCCTACAAATATCGGTATCCAGGATCCCCTTAAGATACATTTCTCTTGTAGAAAATGTATGAGAAATAAAATGTAAGAAATTGAATTTCCTTGCTAAGACAAATCAACTTAAAATCATCATCGAATCTCTCACTGAAATAAGAGTCATCAAAAAAATTGTAGCACTATCTTAAATACTCCAAAGAATATTCTGTTATTTTAAAAGTATTTACACATGCTTTGTGAGTTGCTTTACTTTATTTATTATATCACATTTATTCTGCGTATTTACTTACCTGTAATTTACACCAACAGATTCCCGTTTCTCTAAAGAAGAATTTTCAATATAATCGTAAGAAGAAGATTGGTACATGTCTGATATTCCCACTAATGTTTTCTACGCTACTTCTACGCTTACAACTTGACAGAAACATTTTCAGAATTGTCTGGCAAACATGAAATAGGAGATCGCTGTCTGAAGCATCTTTGAAGGATACATGTATTCTTTATTCGTCGTTTGTTATGATTCGCGCCGAATAAAGTTTACTTTTTTCTTACCGTTCCAAAATTCGGCAAGGACATCACATAAAATTTACAGGCAGTCAAGATGACTGGATGACTGTGTCGCATCATTATTATTAACAATGCCTTCTGTTCCGAAACAATTGCGTTGTACCATACAAAGTTGAATCTGCAGTTCCAAATATTGTTTTTATTTTAGAAACAATCAAGTTCGGGAATTATAAAGTAAAGTAAATGAAATACAGTACCGTGCAAAAGTTTGGAAACATTTGATTTTTTTGACTTAACAAGGTTTTACGCCATCGGAAAATTTAATAACATTTCCTCTTTAAAATGCTTTTTTAATCATTACGCTACCATTTTTTTTCACTGAGTTATGACGATTTGAAGTGAGCAGTGCATTTCAAGGTCTTTTTTCTAAAAAAATGTGTTGTGTCGCCGGTATTAACGTTTTCTAAACGAGCCTTGAAGCATTCGAAAGCTGAGAGTTTAAGCTTTAAAACGCTTTTTTAAACATCGCTCTGCGATCATTCTTCACAAAGATACGTCCTGATGGCGTAAAGCTTAGTTAAGTCAAAATGATCAAATGTTTCCAAACTTTTGCACGGTACTGTATGTAATCTTTCTCTCTCTCTCTCTTTCTCTCTCTCTCTCTCTCTCTCTCTCTCTCTCTCTCTCTCTCAAATAAACATTGTTAATAGAGCAAATTATTTAAATGTATTAACGTTTGTCTGTTTTTTTAAATAATGAAAATAATATCATGTTTTTTTTTCATTATATTGGAGAACGGGGGAATTGGCACCACGGGGTAATAAGAACTCTCGTAATATAAAATGACTCTCGCGCATAAAAAATTCGAATCCGCGTGTGAGCGACCACCTGTCAAACACCGCCCCCCGTGCCAGTCAAATATTCCATCAGTTTCGCTTCGTTTGCTCAGGAAATGACAGGGAATGAAACACATCGTGTTTTCGCCCGCTTTGTTAGAATTTTCATTGACCTTTGCTTAAGCAAGTAAGTAGTTATATTTTCTAATAATTGAATGAACTCTTTCTTTATTATTAGTGTCATAGGTTACCTTTAGTGACAAAACATTAAAAATTAAAAAAATTTATCAGTAGTTATTTTTTTATTTGCTGACCAAAAGTTACACCAATGGGGGTAACTAACCGAGTCGGGGTATTTAGAACTCGCTCCAATTACCCCTGAGGATCCAGGATCGAACAAATGTCTTGTATGTTTTGACGTTGGGAAGGATAATGAGCTCTGGTTTCGTTGTTGAAGCTGTGGAATATGGGCTCATGCCGACTGCGTAGATTGTGAGAAGGTAAACATTTTTATTTGCGACATTTGTATTCATAAAAAGTAATATATTAAAACCACGGTCTTACATAACTAAAACTATTCATATAAAAGCATAGATTAGGCAGCGTTAATAACACGACCATAAACCGCCGGTAAATTTTCGGTGTCTTTTTGAAGATTGACTGTGCGCCTGCACTTCTTGATGAAAAACATCTCCGAGATCTCTCTTTTCTTAAAATGGCTTTCTTTATATAAAATTCTTGGATTATGCCACGTGAAATCATGGTTATATGTGAGACGATGTTTGGAAACCACAGAGTGCTTGCTAACATGTTTCCTAATATCACTTTGATGCTCTTTTAAGCGTGTCTCTAGGTGCCTCTTAGTTAAAAAAGGTTAAAAGATGATCAAAAACTTATTTTTTACATATATTTTATTATTATTAATAAGTTTTTATTTAAATACTTTATTACGCATTTAAAAATATTCCGCATAAGCAATGAATCTCATTACCCATAAGGTGGTTCTCATTGTCCGATGCCTGGGGTAATGAGTTTTTTTCCATTTTTAAATTATTAGTAAATATTCTTTAATTTGGCTTCCTCATAGAGGAAGCTTTATAAGCGAAATAAAATGTTGATTAAGTAATGTGCAAGTTTCTACTTGCTCACTTAAAAATTATGAGAAAGCAATGTGCAAGTTTCTACTGGCTCACTTAAAAACTATGAGAAAGCAATGTGCAAGTTTCTACTGGCTCACTTAAAAACTATGAGAAAACAATGTGCAAGTTTCTATTTGCTCACTTAAAAACTATGAGGAAGCAATGTGCAAGTTTCTACTTGCACACTTAAAAACTATGAGGAAGCAATGTGCAAGTTTCTACTTGCACACTTTAAAGCTATGAGGAAGCAATGTGCAAGTTTCTACTTGCACACTTTAAAGCTATGAGGAAGCAATGTGCAAGTTTCTACTTGCACACAAAAGCTATATGAAAGCAATGTGCAAGTTTCTACTTGCTCACTTTTTTTATTATCCTAAAACATTATTTTTTAAAGTCTCAATTATTAAGACTTGAGATGTTCTAACTGCAATTAAAAAATTAGCCCTTTTGCAAAAGGCCGCCCTTTTGCGAAACACTGATCGTTTCCCAATAAAACTGAACGCACTTTAGGCTTTTTGGCACACATTGGCTGATGCTAGGCTAGACACTTACGTCAGTTTTATTTAAAAAACGATCAATGCTTTTGCAATAGAGCGCCCTTTCGCCCTCTCTCTCTTTCTTTCTCCCTCTCTCTTTCTTGTTCTCATTTGAAATTTTGGAGAATTCGTACATATATTGAAGCTTTATAAAACTGGGTCTAATCAACCAAACCATAATGAATTATATATGAAATAGGGGTAGAAAAAACTGAAAAATATAATAGAATTAAAAAAAGCTGAGTCTAATCAACCAAATCTTAAAGAATTATATATGAAATAAGAGTAAAATAAATTGTCAACAAATATCAATTTATGAAAAGTCTCAATTGTTGAGACTTGGGATGTAGCCCTTAAAGGTTAAAATTTTAAGATTTTAGCAATTTTTTAAATTCTACTATATTCTTCAGTATTTTCTACCCTTATTTCATATATAATTCTTTAAAATTTGGTTGATTAGTTTTTGAGTTAAAGACATTTAAAATTTCGGGGAATCCGTCCATACATAAAGATGAGTCTAATCAACCAAATTTTAAAGAATTTTATATGAAATAAGGGTAGAAAAAACAGAAGAATATAATAAAATTAGAAATAGCCAAATATTTCAAAACTTACAAAAGTTAGAGCAATCAAAGGCATTTCTTAAAAAATTAAAAATTTTATAAAGAAAGAAGCCTTTTACCAATTATTGCTAAATTCAATTCCATCCTTCCTTAAATAATACTTTATCGATTAAAAAAGAATTTAGCCCTATACTCAATATTTGCATAAGTTAGAGCAACCAGGGACATTTCTAAAAAAATTAAAAATTTTTTTAAAAAAAGAACCTTTTTACCGATTATCGCCAAATTCAATATCAACCTTTCTTAAATGATACTTTATTGATTAAAAAAAAAATCGGCCCAATATCTCAATATTTGCTGAAGTTAATGCAACCACGAACATTTCTAAAAAAAACTCAAATTTTTTTAAAAAAAGAACCCTTTTACCGATCATCGCCAAATTTAATACTAACCTTCCTTGAATGATACTCTATCGATTAAAAAAAAAACAACCCAATATCTCAATATTTGCGGAAGTTAAAGCAACCACGGACGTCCATTGGAATCCATTTGAAGTCCAGGAACTTTAAGTGGACTCCAATGGACGTCTATAGGATATCGTGTGCTTTCGGAGTTCATTTGTGTTTCAATATCCATATTGTGGACAAACATAAGGAGTGTGTTGAGTGGTTGACTTAAAGGTGGTAGTTTAACTTTTCCGTTTGAACAACACATTCCAGGTGCTTAAGTTTTAAACTTTTTGGCTTGACAATAATCACATATTGCATCCATTTTCCCAATTATTACTCTCGGAAAAAATTTATATTCGTAATTTGGATCATAACTAAATTCCTCTAATTTCAAATCGGACCGCATAAACGTTTTCCTTAATTGAACATGTCGTAACCGGTCTTTTTCTACTCGAGTTTCACACTATTGAGTCATTTCTGCTTTTCAGATATTTCACTTACCGATCAGCGACTTCATCCCTTGGTTTTTGCCGGGCGTTTTTTCGGGAATTTCGAGATTGTTTGCTCGCATGTAACATAATTTGTTATCTTCCACAAATACCACATACTTACAATATTTTTTGTAAAACCTATTGCAAAAGTTCAATTTGAGATTGAAATTAAATTTAAATAAGGAATAGTATTCAACAAATACTGTAATCATCCCTTGGTTTCCCCGGGCTTTTTTTCAGAAATTTCGAGATTGCTCGCTTGCGATGTACACAGAACTTCGATATTTCACTTAAAAAATGTCCGGGAAAACCAAGGGATAAAATCGGTAATCGGTAAGTAAAATATCGAGGTTCTGTGTACATCGCGAGCAAGCAATCTCAAAATTCCCGAAAAAACGCCCTGGAAAATCAAGGGATGAAGACGCTGATCGGTAAGTGAAATATCGGGATTCCGTAGTAACCTATGTTTTGCGCAAGGATGTAAAGAGTAATTGTGCAAGAATTGGTTCAGATCGGTCGAATAGTTTATGAGTGTATAAAGAACAAACAGACTTAAAATACGCCCGGGAAAACAAAGAGATAAAATCGGTAATCGGTAAGTGAAATATCGAAGTTTTGTGCGTACATCGCGAGCGGGCAATCTCGAAATTCCCGAAAAAACGCCCGGGAAAACCAAGGAATAAAGTTGCTGATCGGTAAGTGAATAATCGAGGTTCCGTAGTAGACTATGTTTTGCGCAAGGATGTAAAGAGTAACTGTGCAAAAGTTCGTCCAGATCGGTGGAATAGTTTAAGAGTGTATAAAGAACAAACATACATACTGACATACAGACATTCTATTTTATATAGATAAATAGAAAATTCGTTAAGACTTAAATGTTGCTTTAATTTCCATTAATTTTGAGATATCGGGCTATTTCTAATTTTATTAGATTTTTCAGTCTTTTCTACCCCTATTTCATATATAATTTCTTTAAAATTTGATTGACATTTCAAATTTCGGAGAATTCGTACATACATAGAAGCTTTATGAAGCTGAGTCTAATCAACCAAATCTTAAAGAATTATATATGAAATAGGGGTAAAAAAGACTGAAGAATTAAATAGAATTAGAAAAGTTGCTAATAATTAATACTAAATTGTCAAAAAACATCAAGTTGTGAAAAATCTCAATTATTGAGACTTGAGATGTAGCCCTTAAAGGTTAAAATTTTAAAATATTCGCAATTTTTCTAATTCTATTATATTCTTTAGTCTTTTCTACCCCTATTTCATATATAATTGGTTAAGATTTTGTTGATCAGTTTTGCAGTTATAGAAATTTCGGTAAATTTGGCACATACAGACAGACAGACAGACAGACAGACATACAGACATACACACATACCGACATTTTTTTAAATGGCGATTTTTCGACGTTTTAGAACATTCTGAACACATTGGCAGCGGCAACTAAAAAAAAAATTTTTTTACGAAAACAAAGCTTCCTCTATGAGGAAGCAAAAATGTGGTTTTTTGAATTTTTCTACTACAATTGAAAAATTCTGTTGTAGGCCATATTGAAGCTTGATGTTTCCAATTTAATTGATAAAAGTTCCAATAAATATTCGATGATTATAACATATTTATTAATATTTTTTCTTTAACTGGTGCCAATTTCCCCGTTCTCCAATAATATTCTATCTGCAGTATTTTGCATGTCTGCAAACTTACGTAATGCATAAATATCCAATACCTAAGTAATACATTTATAATTATTGCACATATATTTTTCAAATATATTGATGTTAAAACTACCTATGTACTCACATTCTCTCACATATTTTCGAACTCAAATTCGTGATTCTTTGTCCCATATAACAAGACATAAATATATAACACAATCCTCCAATGGGGAAACACTGAAAGAACTAACAGCTCGTTCGAAACTTGAGGCACGAGATCTGAAAGACTTCGTTTTAACGCTTTAACAATACTTATTGGAGACGCTCGACACATTTCCGCAATCAACATACCTGAATTAACGTAATACTCATCAAAATCACTATTCCTGGGAGATTCATTAGAAAGTGTAGTGTGTGACAAGTCTCGATAATTTCAACGAATCTTGAAGATAAGAAGTACGTGTTAAAGTAATAAGGCAAAAAATATTTTTTTGCACGTAAAATAATTAATATGTATATGTATGTTTATAATTTGGAATATAACGATGCTCATTTGTCGATGGAAAAACAATAAAATCTAATTATCAATTTCTGTGGATTTATTCTTAGAGATACGATAGGAGAAATATCTATATACATATATACATATATTTATATTGATTTCTCTCTGTATAGATTTATAACGACCTACCTTTTATATTAAACGCGGACTAGCTCGCTGGGTCAGGAGTTCAATAGGGTAGGTCCGGAGACAATAGACGCAAGAAATTGGCGAGTTAAAATATAAATAGGAATTTATATTAAAAGCAATAACAAAGAAATGGTGATTAGACTTTGGAACGTGGATTTCCACTGTTTAGAATATATGTTCGCAAAATTTAACAAGGAATACTGGCGGAGTACTTCGGAGGCGCGGTGGCCCAGTACGGCGCGATATACGAAACGAATTTAATTATGTATGTTCGCAATTTAACAAAGAATACTGGCGGAGTACTTCGGAGGCGCGGTGGCCCAGTACGGCGCGATATACGAAACGAATTTAATTATATATGTTCGCAAGTTAACAAAGAATACTGGCGGAGTACTTCGGAGGCACGGCGGCCCAGTACGGCGTGAGCAAATCTAAACGGACACGAGTACAATTCGAATTGCGGAGAAGGCTACGGCGCGGCACGGGTAGCTTTATATCCCGCACGTGGCTAGATACGGATCCCGGTTTGCTATCGCGGGTTTAACGTAAAGGTACTGGCGGGTGTAACGGCGTCGGGGACGTTCGGACGTACGGACCGGTCCGCCCCGTTTCGCCAGGATGAGATGCGTCGGCGTCGAGAGCACTCGACCGAGACGGAGAGCTCTCCACCTCGGTTTTTCGCCTTCGCAGGTAAGGAAAGAGAGTCGTCGAAGGGAAAGCAGCAACGAGAGCGCTCGTTCGTGGACAGAGAGCTCTCGACCACGATTACTGCTAATTACTTTCAGGCACAGGACTGAGAGTCGATTTCGGCTTTGCGAGCGCCTTTTATACTGCGCGAGAGCGTTATTTTACAGTCCCCACGGTGGGGGTTGACAGCAGCGCACACGTGTGTCAAGAGCGCGTGGCTAAGGCTGTCAGTGGCGCTCGGTCATATTCGACGACGCTCGGGCCCCGTCGGCCTCGCACATGGGGCCGGTCGCGGCTGTCGTTGCGCTCGCGTTGTTCGGCGGCGCTCGGCGGCGGTCGGGCCCCGTCGGCCGCTGCGTCTCGAGCCGTTTCACGGCGAGATCGCGGTAATTGCAATTAAAAATGGGTGGTGGGCGCATCGCGCCCACAGTTCCGCCCGGCGGGTGTTCGGCCGGGCTGTGTCCGGCGGGTATTAGCCGGAGTTACGATGCCTCCTTAGGGGTGCATCGTTACAGATTTATATAATTTAATTTAATGCTAACTGTTGAATGTGTGTCTAGTGACATTTGAAAGTAAGACTGGGGATAAGTAAGAGAGAGAATAATATGCGTGATAAACGCGTGTACACACGTGTAAACACATTCCTGGAGACCCGCGGCACACTCACTCTCGCGACGGCAGTCTTACTGTAACAACGTGTTTTCGGCATTTGTATAGAAGATAACCAAATATATATATTAGTTCTTTAAAATCAAATCCCTCGGTAATTGTACCCATTACAATCCCAATCCCGTTCGTGGTAACGCGGTTCGGTCAACTGGCGTGAATAAACTATTACCGCTCAAATTTCGACACTAACAATTGATCTTTATTTTATATTATACTAGTTAGAAAGGATTAAAATATAATAAAATGTAAAAAAACATTCGATGAGTAGGCTCTGTTGGAAAACCAAGAGTGATAAACGGGCCAAATGAGAGCCGCGCGGGCGCGATTGTAGGTGCACAGTTATATTTCCATTAATTTATTTATTTAATGCTCGTACGTTTCAGTCCCACCCACGTTTAGACCATCATCAGCAAAAATTGGCGGAAATTAATTAAAAATGAGATTGAGATGCATTAAAAATGAGATAAATTTTTAATTAATTTCCGCCGATTTTTGCTGTTAATGGTCCAAACGTGGGACCGAAACGTACAAGGATTAAATAAATAAATTAATGGAAATATAACTACAACTGCGCCTGGCTCTCATTTGGCCCGTTTATCACACTGGGTAAAAAAACTTTGTCTATTGTATGAGAGATCCTCTTAAATTTCATTTAAAATAAATAAACCAAAGTCAACATCTATTTGAAAGAACATTTATCTGAATTATGCGATAAAATCAGAAAAAATTTTTAAAAGGAAGTTACGATTTTTAATAATTAAAATATAATAAAATGTAAAATAAAACAAATGTCTATTGTATGAAAGATTCTCTTAAATTTCAATTAAAATAAATATATACCGAAGTCATAACATCTATTTGAAAAAAACCATCTATCTGAATTATGCGATAAACGCAGTAAAGCTTATCATAATAAAAAAAGAAAGAAAATTCTTTCACCGATTCTCGCAAAATTTAATAACAACTTTTCTTTAATGATATTATTCGCTCCGTGCGATGGTATACTATAGCGGAAAAGTAGGACTTAGAGCGCCTATGGTGGCCGGAATTTGCATTATTTGATGGACCCACTGGACTGACAGATTATTAGTAGCTTTCCATTTACATCAAAACTCAGTTAATTTTTACTTATGACATCATAACTCAGTTGATGCACGTTCCTTTTGATGCTGATGGCAAGAGATTCAACTGAATTTTTATTCACAATCGAGACCGTGTCCTTAGACTAACATTAAAAATGAGATTATGAACTTGTATTGTTATGCGATAACTTTGTCACCAAAATAAGCAGGTAAATTCCTTTTACTCACAGAACAACTGACGTTTTATCTGAGTATTCTGAGTCTAAACTGCAGTCTAAGGTACTCACATAACTGAGTGACTCAGCTCACTTGAGTGTAAATGGAAAGCGCCTATTTTCTAGTACATCTGAGTACATTGTAATGGAAAAAAATAGCAAAAAATCTATTTTAACTGTCTTGTAATATAATGACAATTTTTTCATCAGTAAAATTGATTCAAGTTACTTAACGACAGAAGTTATGACGGTTACGTAGCTCGAATATTTGACAGCTATTCCAGCAAAATGTGCGATATCGGCGGCAGCACTAGTTTCTCCGCACACAGCAAATATTTATTTAAAATTTAAGGGTTAAAATTTTCTAATATTGGAAATTTTTTTCTAATTCTATTATATTCTTAGGTCTTTTCTACTCCTATTTCATACATAATTCTTTAAAATTTGGTTGATTAGTTCTTGAGTTATGGCCGTTTGAAATTTCGGGAATCCGTACATAGAGTTGAAGCAAAATGTGCAAGTTTCTGATTTGCACATTTTTTTTATTATATTGGCAATTTTTTTCTAATTCTATTATATTCTTCAGTCCTTTCTACTTCTACATTTCATATACAATTCTTTAAGATTTGGTTGATCAGTTCTTGAGTTATAGAAATTTCGGTAAATTTGGCCCATATATACACACACACATACGGACATTTTTTAAAATTGCGATTTTTCGACGTTTTAGATTAGAACATTCTGAACACATTGGCAGCGGCAACTAAAAAAAATTTTTTTACGAAAACAAAGCTTCCTCTATGAGGAAGCAATACGGCATATGTAAAATATTGACTGTTGAATCAATAACAATAATTCATACGTAGAGTATTGCTATCTTACATAGGATGTTGTATATATACACATACGCGAGCGCGTTATATTGTATATATATATATATAGGTATACAGTTACTCGCTTTAATATTCGGACACTCGTAAAATAGTTTTTGAATTCTCGATATTATTCGCGATTTATGTGTGTGTGTGTTGTTTTCTACCGTTCTGGATTTATTTATTTATTTATTTATTTAGCAACACTATAGTGTTGCGTCCGTGGAGCTCGGCCAAGTTGAAGCCGCGCCAACCCATATCAATCGTCATCGAGGTGCGACTCGGAAATTCGATATCGGTCGGCGCGGCTCAATCCCGGCCGACACTACGGGAGATGTACAAACGGCAAACGCAACATTATTTATGTAGGGGAAGCCCGGGCAAAGAGTGAACACCCTAAGCAAAGCGGATAATTTCTTTTTTCGCTTCATATATACTTGATGGTGCTATGAGTCTCCAGGGAGAGGGAGCGACCGGCCGCTGATGGGCAGTGCGAAAGAACATGTGATTGCTCGTGTCAGTTTTTTATGAGGAATAAATAAATTTAGTGTGTTTTCGTGCGATTTTCGCTAAGATATATACGTAACTTGATTATTAGTAGTAATTGTTCTTTAACCACTGTGAATGTTTTTTTATAAGAATTCTCTGTTTTTAAGGCTCTATTGGAGTAGAAAACTTTTCACTTATTGCTCAACCGTTCCAAGTTCGCACTAAGTAGGTCCTTTGGGCAAAGCGGTTGGGGGCAAAGCGGATGAACCATCCCTCTTTGTCCCCTTGACCGGTCATAATGGGATTGCTGTTTTTCTGTTGATGGTTTTCTCCAATACAAACGTAAAATATACCAAGCGAAATGGACAGAGACCAACCTAAAATACTCTAAAAATGGGTTCATCATAAGTGTTTGAAAATTCAAACACAATGTTTGAAAATTCAAACACTTTTGTGTCGCCCTTTTCAAGATGTTTATAAATGTTTGGTTTTTGGTTGGTGTTTGATATATCACACGCGTAGAGCTCTATGAGTGTGATATATCAAACACCAACCAAAAACCAAACATTTATAAACATCTTAAAAAGGGCGACAACGAAAGTATTTGAATTTCAAACACTTAATTTTTAGAGTGAACGCGCCATGGATGCAGTCAATGAGAAAAAGAGTCTATTAAATCGTTAGCCAAAAAGTACCATATTCCGTGTACAACTTTACAACGGCATATGAAGTCAAGAAACTGTAAAAAAAGTTGGGAAGGTTTATTACTGTTTTTACCAAAGATCAAGTGACCATCCGCTTTATCCAGGGGGGTCGGGCAAAGCGGACAGTTTCTCCTGTTTTAGTTTTTCATTTGAAAGAGGTTTAAACGTTTAACTTTTTTATTTTTTTTCTTATTTTATTTGAAAGTTGATTACATTTAGAGGATTATTAGAATAAAAGAGGTTTCTGATCTCAATTTTAACTGTCTTTTTTCTTGCCAAACCTTAACATATCCGCGCTGCCCGGGCTTCCCCTATAAACGGCATTCAGAGAGGTCCCTTTAATGCACATACCTAGTATATAATTATAATTATAACGAGAGAGAGAGAGAGAGAGAGAGAGAGAGAGAGAGAGAGAGAGAGAGAGAGAGAGAGAGAGATAGAGAGACGCAAAATAAAGTGCTGAAAAGAAGAATTCAAAAATAATAAATTTACAAATTATAGTACAAAACATTAAGATATAACGAAGACAGTATTGATCGTTTAAAAGAGTTCAGAGCTTATTTAGGGGTTTAAATTTACTATAGAAAGTACGATGTAATTATCTCGATAAAATTTGAAACTTTCTTCTATATTCATATTATTAGCACTTTTTATTAATTTTTTTAGTATACTTAAATATTTATTTTTATCTAAAATTTCGTCAATGAAAACTATTCGCCTGATCCTCTGGTTAAAATACAACCTGAAACCATTGAACTTCCGTCACCGTGTGTCATGGCTGGTCTCAAATTCTTTACTTTTAATTCTTTGTTTGCTTTAAGCTATATCATTTTCCGTTTATCAAATCCAAAAATGTTAAATTTGCTTTTATCGGCGAATACATTTTACTAGGCTTGCTTTTTAGAAATAAACTCCTTGGCAAAAATTAATCTTTTCTTTTGATTTGCCTCATTTATGAATGGCTTTTTATAAACAATTCTACCGGTGTAACCATTTTCTTTTAACGCTCGACGAACTGTATCAAAATGTACTTTCTTGCCAGTCTCTTCAAATAATTCTGCAGTCAACTTTGGAGCACTTAATCCAGGACTTTTTTTCTAACAATTTTACGTTTATTCCGTGAGTCTACTAATTTTGGACGTCCTTTCTGAAGTATTGATTCAATACGGTCTTCAAGAACTCAATCCTTTTATAATGTCTGATGCTACCGTGCTTTTACTCAGAATGTCAGAATTAGTAACTTGCCGATTTCTTGGCACGGCTTGCCTTTTTCATAATGATAAATAACAAGCTGCTGGCTGTTGAGTATTTTGTGCAAGCCTCCACCAGAGCATAAATGAGGTATGGACCTTTAGCTGATAAATTTGAGTTGCAGATGGATCGGAGAAGTCAGACTAAATTTCTTGAAAATGTTCAGCCGTCAATTTATTCTATACACAGAAAAAAAGTAAAGTTGCTTCAATTAAACGTCACGTCACGGGCTGCCACAAAACAAACAGTTAATTCAATTGGATATTATTTGATCCAAATATTTGGATTATTAAAACAACTATCTGAGGTTTTCGTTCAAATAATATCCAATGTTTATATTTAGGTTAGCATTTGACGTGACGTTTAATTGAAGCAACTTTTTTTTTTTCCGTCTATAATGTATATCTCGACTGTATTATAATGGCTGCGCTCGTGTATTATAATAATGATTAGCTTGGAGCAAAGACTGAGACCGGCAAATCGTGATCAACAGGCTTCTAAGCAAGATTTCCGAGAATTGATGAAAACTCACGATTGATACACGAAGATTTTAATGCAGTAAGAGCGTAAAAGCGAATGATTTAAACTTACAAGAAAATACAATACAAAGATGTCAATACAACAAGAGCGTTAAGGCGAATGATTTAAATTTACAAGAGAATACGAAACACTGGCGTTTATCAAACAAAATATGTTTTTGAGTCCCACTCTTAGCGTTAATTATTAATTCGTGTGGTCAGGGCCAGCGCACGTACATTGCCGTAGCGTCTTACGCCACCTTACGTGAGAATCGCCTTAGGCCCACTGTCCACGGAGGCGTCGCTGCATAGACGCGTATTAGATATTCTACGTTTCATGTACGCTTCCATGCAACGACCAATGTAAAGCAATGGACATCTGTCGACGAAGCGGCAATGCATGCTTTCGTCATGAAGCCTGGCGTACGGCGTTGTCGGTCGCCGGGCGTACAACGCGCGACGCACATGGTCTCGGTAGCTAAAGCCGAATTTCAAAATATTTTATGTAAAGTATAACCGAACTTTTACGACAGTTCAACTGTGGCTGCGTTTCAATATTCAATGCCAATACCAAAAATCTATAGTGTACGTCATGTATATCATACATTTTCAGTACTAGCAGTGAATATTGGAACGCAGCTTGTGTTGTTATACAAACGTCGATGTATGGATGTAGCCAGTATCTTTTTTTTATTTCTACGTTGAATATAATTGTAAAAAACAATCACGTCCTCATCATCGCTCGACATCTTTTTGAATAAACCAAAATGAATTTTTCTACCCTTATTATACGCTTAGAGTATGCTTCGTGGAAAGAACATTGTCGTAGGCGTATCGTCATTTCAAATACGCTACGCTGACGCGTCTATGCAGCAACGCTCCGTGGACAGTGGGCCTTACGCGACACGTAAGCCAAACGTACGGCAACGCACATAGAAAAACGTAACGTAACATACCATACGTTACATGCGTTACGTTACGTTTTTTTATGTGCGCTGCCGTACGTTTGGCTTACGTGTCGCGTAAAGCGATTCTCACGTAAGGTGGCGTAAGACGCTACGGCAATGTACGCGCGCTGGCCCTACGAATGCCTGAATGAAACTGACTCACCGAAGTAAGCCACACATCTCGTGTTTATAAAACACAAGCTTAGGAAATAGTCTAACTGATTTCTCAGAATCACTCAATCATAAAGCATATTGAGTGTCCGAATATTTTTGTGACACCAGAATTAAGCATAATCTCATTTACTGCTTAATATGTTTAAAACTGTATTAATTAAATAAACAACATTTAAGTAATTTTTGACAACTGTAATATGCAAAGTGTTTATTTGATTATAAAACCATGAAACTTTATTTCAACAAAAAATAAGTTTAAAAAGTAATAATTTCTCAAAAATCATGGTGTCCAAATATTCGAGTAACTGTATATGTATTTAGATATTCTCTTTTTATATGATTATGTAAAATCAGAACAAAATGCATTAATGATTTGGACTAGTATTCTCTGCGCTATTCGTTTCACTAATATTAATTTATTTTCTTGTCTTATATTGCCATGCTTGTGCAACAAGATGCGTTAAATAAAAATATATTAATGATGCAAAACGTAATATTTTAAAAATAGAATAGCTATTTTATCTGCGTGCTATAATTACTAATGTTCTTTCTGCCACCGGAAATGTGTTTTCCTGATATATGATATCTTATCTTTTTTTTATATTCCGTAAATTAGATGAAGAGGAAGAAATAAGAGAAACATTATCAGAAGCCACGGTTTTTATCAGACGTTTGTGGTTTTATCTATCTCGTAAATGATACTTTTATAGATTGAATTTTCCTTAGCAACTATGTCTGTATTTAGTGGTATAAATAGCGTGACCAACGCGCTCGACATTCAGTACGAGAGGAAGTGTCTGCACGATGAGATGTACGTTTGATTGTGCGGATGGACTAACAAGTATTTCTAAAAACCTTCTTCAAGAATATTTGCTGCTTTTCGCTCTCGTGTTCTGTCGTTTCATCTTTTGTCATAAAATCCCACAATAATCGATAAAGAAGAGAATAATTTTCTTAATCGGCATTAGGTAGTTCCAAAGATTTTCGGGGTTCCTCTTGGGAAACTATACCTGCCTTCGAAACTACTTTCTTTTGTATCGAGCACAAGAAAGACGAAGAAAAAGTGGTATAAAAGAATTCTACAGAACATATTCAAATACGTTTTATAACGATGTCCAAAAAAACCTTGTCATAAACGTTAATCGTTATAACGTTTTAACGATGTTTTTTTGAACATCGTTAAAAACAAGGAATACAATATGTGTAATGTAAAAATGATTTAGGTATCGAAGGGATACATCTGATGTTAGATTTCACGGAGAAAATGCGAGACGTATAAGCGTGACGAGAAATGCAAAGAATTTCGTTATCGTTAAGAATGATCTCATCTGTGCTGCGTTGCGCACGATGGATCTCAAGTTATATCACGTTGCAAATTCGTATCGCGCGAGGCGCAGAACTATTTGTTTGCAAAAATGTACGCGGGCGAAAGTTTAAATACAGAGAAGGATGAATTATTTGTTAATTAAAAAATTTGTAATGCAAAAATATTATTAAAAAACATTTTAATAAAATACCATTAAAAAAAATGGGAAATATATAGAAGACCCGGTTTGCTTACATACGATTCTTACGTACGAGAAGAATCTAAGAGTACTTATTTTCTTTAAGGGGGTATTCTGGTTTGAAGGTCGTAAAAAATATATTTTTTCCGGAATTTTTTGCAGGGAAACAAAAAGCGAATAACGCTAAACACGCTTTGTATGTTTTTTTAGCCTAATTTTAAGAATATATTTTTATTTTCTAAGGAAAAAAAAACAAAGACGCTCTTTTTTCCCTGTTATATTTTGGTTTTTGCGTTTCAGATACCTAGAACAGCTAGAATTATTTATACCGTCCATATGCGTTTTTTGCGAGCTCCTAATGAGCAGGATATAACATAAAAAAGAAGAGCGTTTTTGTTTTATTAAGTTTAAGGTTTTAAAGTTTAAGGTTATTCGCTTTTTTTTGTTTCCCTACCTACAAAATATTTCTGAAAAATGCCTTCTTTACGACCTTTCAAACCAGAATATTCCTTTAATAAAAATAAATTCGAAAAAGTTTGAAAAAGAAATACAAATATTTAGAAACGGAATAACGGTATTTTGTGAAGAGAGAAATGAGAAGGTAAAGAAAAAATAAAATTTTTTATGACTCAATGATTCGGTGACGAATTCACGTACAAGATAATAAGGAGCTGCGCGCAATAAATGGAATAGGGAACAGCTAGAACAGAGAACACACACACACAGTTCAATATTAATTATATTAAAGTACATGTAATCTAATTTGAATAAATTATAATTGCGCACCAATTACAGCGCGTTGGCTCTATTGCCTATTTTAGTATTATTTTATCAATATTAATTACATATGAAATTTATCAACATATGTAATTTATTAATTAACACAGAATAGAGGAACAGAGAGGAATAGCGCTGAGCAACAATGATGAAATTTTATTCTATATATTCTGCCATGTGCATAAG
This sequence comes from Harpagoxenus sublaevis, assembly GCA_030770355.1. Lineage (NCBI taxonomy): Eukaryota > Metazoa > Arthropoda > Insecta > Hymenoptera > Formicidae > Harpagoxenus > Harpagoxenus sublaevis. The sequence goes on from JASTWR010000769.1 coordinate 46,128, forward strand.
GCATATGTTAATATTAACTGTTCCCTTTTCCCCGTTCCCTATTCCATTCATTGTACGCAGCCCTATTCTCAAAAAGGTCGTCATCTATAAAGCCTACCTACCTGCCTCCTCTTGCCAGCTTAATTGTGAGAAACAAGTTAGGATGCGTTCCACATGGCGTTTGCAACGCTCTTAGAATTATTTAATTCCTGTTGTTTGTAAAATGTTAACCCTCCGTGTGCATACGTGAGTCTACGGCGTCTGATTGTGAGCCAATATAATATCTGCTCGTAACTGTAAAACGGGCAAGCCTGTCTGGAGTTCATTTAAAAAGGTAGGTGGGAGAACGGACTTAAAGGTCCAGTGCTGTTTCGAAAGATCAATACCTATATCGCTGAATGCCGAGCAAATCTCGCACGGACGTCTCAAACTCACATATGCACTAGATGTAACCTTTTTCTCTAAGTAATAATTTTGCTGATTATTTATAATAAATATTGTTATTGTTTTAAAAACAACATCCCTTTAAAAGATTTTGACGAATAGTTGCTTCTCTATTTAGTTATTGCCAAAAATGGGGTTTCAAATTTTTTTCAACATATTCTACGTATTATATTACATAAATTTTTAATAAATTATTAAAAATGTTATATATTTAAATTTATATATATAATTTTACCTTAATAATTTTTTATTGTTCAACGATTTTTCCTACTAAAAAGTACCAATTTGACGCTTCTGAATAATTCGACTTTTTTAAAGATATAAATTCGCACTATTTTTTTTCTTGAATACTTACCACTGGAGTGAAAACCTTAAAAGGATTTTTCTTTTGCATAAAAAAATATAAATTTTTAAAGAAATCCATCTCTTTCCTTCATTCTTATTCAAAGTTCATTAAAAATAAAATATTAAATAAACAATGATTATCAAAATGACTATAAAATCGTCAACTGCAATGTAGACAGATGTTTTGTAAATTTTTTCAGATTTTTAAAAATACTTTTTAAGGTAGGGAAAATGGTATCGAAACGTGATAGACCCGCAATTGCACTGAGTCGGTACCGAAAAAACGTATGCACACGGAGACTTAAACAAAGACGAATGATGCCCTCGTTGCGAGCGCCAAGCGGAATAATCATTGAGTAAAGATTATCAAAAACTCGTTCGTCGCGTTTAAGTAATAGAGCCACGGCGCGGGCGGTCTCGCTCCGCGCGTACTTGGCGCGAGACGCTACCGCGTCTCTTGATACAGAATATATTCAATGGGAATAATGCACCCTTAAAAGCGTGGGGAGACCCCAATCTATCTACATTAATAATTGAGAACGCAAGGAAATAGAGAGAGGGTAGTAACGCGGTAAACAAAAGATGAGCTTTGGCGTATGTACCTACTTACATAAGCGGGGAGCACACACTTCTGCATAGCGCATAAGGCTGGCGCCAGACTATGCGCGATTCGTGGCTCGTGATTCGCGAATCGTGTATTTGTATACCATCCGTGCTTAGCACGAATGGGAAATAAATGCACGATTCACGAATCACGAACCACGAATCGCGCATAGTCTGGCGCCAGCCTAATGCATAATGCATAATGCATAAGCAAATAAAATTACCTAATCTGAGTCATTAATTTCTATCTCTATGATAGAAGTGAAGGGCCAGTATTCATAGGCCGGTATTCATAGTCGAATCTTATATTTAAAACCGTGTCTGTACTGTGTGCGTCCGCGCGGTGTTGAACTCAATTCCATACGTTTGTTAAGGACAAAGGATTGCGCGGAATCAATTCTCCCTGCGTCCGGAATCTATAACTTTTGTTGCGTTCCCTTTGGACGCTTTCGTGCTGAAAGCGTCACATTCTTTTTTAATTATTGCACATTATGACTGCGGCTTATTTGATGCTACAAATGCTTCAAAGCATTCCTCTTCTCCTTTCTTTCAATGAAGAAAGAAGGAGAAGAAGAATGCTTCAAAGGGAACGCACCCTACCTGTGCGATTCTTTATTGTGTATATCTCTTTGGCCGGTCGTCACGCCAATCAAACACGTGTAAAGCCCGCGCAGACAGTGCGTTTTTTGTTCCTTGTCGTTCACCGAATGTTAAACAAGGATAAAATGATACACGGGGGTAGGTACTCTGGTGATGTTTCCGAACGCAACCTACCACGTTACCTCGCATGGTGGATCGCATGCGATTTAACACGAAAAAAAAACGCACCGTCTGCCGCGGGTTTAAGTCGCCGCTAGCGCTTTTTCTTGGTGGCTCAGTTTGAACTTTGTGTGTATGGGTATATCCAGACGCACATAACATAAGCTAAGAAAATTGATTGGTCCATATACATGTGCATCATAAGGAAATGGACATATCCACCTCCTTATATGCATATGTTTATGCACTTATGCAATAGGCTTTGTCTGGATAAACCCTAAGTTCCGTTATTTAACTTTATAAATATTACCTATACGGTGCTCGTGTGAATGAGGGTTACTACGATTGCTCTCTGATTTCTGAATCTGACGGGGCAGAAATCTGTTAATGAGAAAGAGAATTACCGACCGACGAATCAATCAATCAATTTATGCCGGTAATAATGGCGGAATACGAGGGGCTGGCTACTTATGTCTTTAACAACTTCGAGCTGAAGAGGTGGCTTTACAAAGACGAAGGTCATCGTCGTCGTCGTCGTAAGCTGAGCAAGGTGCGAACTCTTCTTCCGGTTAATTAATTGCCGGTTTCCGCCGTGTTAGATTCAGCGAGCCTATAAAACGCGCATTGAATTATTCATCGACATTTTCTTAAATGTTGAAAGACGATTTTGTTACGAATTTGCATATAATCTGCAATCATGATTAGCACATTTAGCGCTGTGCGTTTTTGCTGTGAAATTTATTCTTTCAGCTCCAGTAGAGATAGATGAAGATGAACGACAAAAATCTGTTCTATTTGGTGGATGCAAAAAACAAATTTGATGCATGCTTGAATATGTACGAAATTTTTCTAAACAATTTTTAATTTAAACAAGATGTACCTATAGCATAATGTTTATGTTTTTTGTCTTTTTATATAAATTATATATTGGGTGCTTTATATATTATAAGTTTTATGTAAGGTAAGAAACTATAACGTTATAGGAAATAGAGCGCTGCGCTCCAACACTGTCAGTAACTAAAATCTATAGTTTACGTCACGTACACCATAGAATTTTAGTTACAAGCAGTGAATATTGGAACACAGCCCTGAAACATGCTAAAATATCTGATTACGATGACGACTGTTTCAGCTAAAGAATGATCTGCAGAAGCTAGGACTGTCAAAACGGACGATACGGAGAGGACTGGCACAGCTAGCGATCAAACCACACGTCGTTCTTAGACGAATGTCAGTTTCCTGCGAGTAAGTTTCTGATATCACTGCACAGACTGCAGATCGTATTTATACTTATTTGTAGTTATGCTTCACTCACACATAATTATATTGTATATATAACTGCGTCAGCATTCAAATCAGTTGTTTGTTATGCACAAGCAATATGCATTAACCTTTAGAGGACGGGCAGGTTTTTTTAAATGACTTTTTATGATTTTTATTTATAACTTTCATATATGTGTTATAAAATGTTATACTATACGAAAAATAAGCGACCTCTGTGGAGCCTATAAAAATAGGCTTCCGTCCGCAATTGCATAAAACATTCATAAATATGATTGTAAATTTCAAAAAGGTTATTATTTATATTTAGTTTTGGATAAGAAATATGGAAATACTTTTTGCAAAAAATTTCGTTATAAAAATATATATTTTAAAATACAGAACTGAAAGATGCAAACAAATTCATAGGAAGGTCCTTTATGAGAAAAAATTTATTTACTATGTTTTATGCATACATTTAATAATGTTGTTTTGTATGATATATTTCGAAGCAAGGTACTTAAAACACCCAGAGGCATATTGCACTCACGCTACATAAACTTTGGTCTTTGACGAATACTTTTGAACATACTATGGATTCTCACTTGATCCCTTAAATTCCCGGAACTAATAAGGAACTCAGCGACCCAAAAAAACCCTCATATATGACATTTTAGCGCATAAATAGTTTGAAGCCTAAAAATAGACTTCCCGTCCTCTAAAGGTTAATTTGCATAAAGTGAAAATAAGGAATTACTCATTTTTGCTGCGAAATATGTGCTAACTTTGCTTCTTTTTAACTAAAATCAAAGCAAGTGATAACGTAAATCTTAATGAAAAGTTGCTGCAACTGTTAAAAATACGTATAAAAGCGCTTGTCATATTGTTCGCATTCATTTATATATGAGTTAATGATTGCGAATTGATATAAAAATTGATATAATTTATATAATTTTCAAACATTTTGTAATTAAAATATTTTTACGTTCTTTAAAGTACAGTACTTGCAGTAAGTTTTTTAACAATTTTTAAATTAAAATTTAGAAATGTGAATCAGAGTGATCATGAAAAGCGGTTTTTTATTTACAGATAGTTTTTTAAACGTACTTGACAACAAATTAATTTAAACGCCAACGAGCAAGCTTTAACATTACCTTACTCCAAAAGAAAAGAATTAATACTCCAATATTTTTCACGTAAATACATCTCACTTTTCTCTCACTGTTTAATTTATTATAAATAAAACTTTCAAACTGGAAATTTAAAAAAATAAATACGTGCTTTAAAATGCTTTTGAAGGGACTCCTAGAGCTCTACGGGCGCGATGAACGAATTCACTCTTACTACTTCTGTTTCTTTTTGCTTCGTTTTGTGTTACTTTGCCCCTCCCTTGCGTTTATGTCGGTCTCACGTCTCACTGTGACCAGTGTGACCGTGTCGCCACCAGACCCCACGGGCGCCACGTGACGCGCTCTCAACCTCTCAAGACTCAATGCTCAAGGGCTGCGAAAGAAATACCGATAGTTTGGACGAGACGCTTGTGCCGGTTAGACGTTCACTATTTTATCGCATTGTTGTGGTATCTTATACGTGTGTGAGACGTTTAATAAATTAATAAACGTAAGATAGAGATCGCGATGTAAAGTCATAAAAGTATCGGTGACGGTATGTGATATTCGTGATGTGTATGTTACGTACATATGTGTATGTTTATTTTACTAGAATCTACATTGTGCTTTCTAATTATCATGCTGCAACATCCGTACATATTCTGTTTTTCTAATAACAAAGGGAGCGAGGGGCACGATTCTCAGGCTTTTTGTGATGAACGAGTCAGTATCGCGATTGTCAAAACTCCAGCAGGACACGTAAAATGATCCGCAGACATCTCTTTCAGCATTTAAAATAAAGTACGCAACAAAATTACTGCAAAAAACTTAAGTTTGAGGAAATGAGAAAAAAATACTCAGATATATAATTATATAAAAATATAATAATCGTATAGAAAATATAATTATACATGATTAGATGTAGAATATTGTCTAATTTAATGGCAATTTTGATTTTTTATAAAAAAACTATGCAAAAGCTATTTTTCTAGCTATTTTTTAATTATTCTTTGTTAATTATTATTTATTAATTTAATTATTATTTTTCTTACATATACAAATAAAGATTTCACACATAAGAGATAGAAAAAATATATGGAAATATTTTATAGGTATAATTATGTACATTTTTATATATAAAAAATTTTTCATCGAGAATGGTAGATTTTTGTACTGGTTATATGAAGTACTTATAAAATGACCGTGAATATATAAGCTTTATTATAAGAAAACACGAAATGATAATTAACAAAAGATAGAAAACAGAGATATAATTAAATTTAAAAGACTACGAAAATTAACGTAATGAATAGAATTAAAAAGTAAAAGCACAAAATTTTTTCTTATTCTTCTAAAAAAACTGGCTAGTCTTGAAGTCCAACAATAAATGTCAAATTTTCCGTGATGATACATAAATTTCGATTGTTTCAGCGATATTCGATTCCTTCGAAGTACTACTGTAAGCAGTGGGATAACATAATACACGGCATAGTACGTGGCCTTTCAGCCACATGTGATTTGCTTCGATGGTCATTGTCTTCGCGCATCGTGTTTGCGAATTCGACACCGGAGTAAAAAGAGATCCTGCGATGATATATTGACAAAAATTGACGCATGTAGGAGGTTAGCGTGCTATATCCTATTAAAGGACAATACTCTGCAACGTTTCGTCGTAGTATATCCCGCGTCTGTTTCACAGGGAAATATACTTTGACGTGATACTCGCGTGAAGATCCAGAATCCAGATTTTCGCGAATGGTTCTCGCCTTTCGATGCGGTCATGGAATGTAAAGCTCCCGGGAAATCCGTATCGCGGTTACTGCGTGAAGTGCGTAGAACATCCAAAACCAAACACGACAACAATATTAAAAAGAAGAGAGCACAGTCTCTGAAGCGGAGCATCGCTTTCAAGCATTCTTTTACAAGCAGGTGATTTCGCGACATCTTTCTTGTTCATTCCAGAGCTTCGTATAATCGTCGATCGAGCAGCGTGACTCGATCAGTTTCCACGTAAATGCAACAGTAGCAATTTCCAAAATGTTGATCAGTGAATTTCTGGAATCAATGCATATATATAAGTGTCTGCTCTGAAACAGAGGAATCTATATATTTTATTTAATAATTAGTATTATTAACTTACAATATTAATTAATTAGTAATAATTAGCACATATTACGCAACAGAACTGATTCGTCTCTTAAACAAATATAGGTACATACAGGGTGTCCGCGTATAAGTGGCCACCCTTTTTTATCTCGCAAACTAAAGGAGATAAACCTGATAGACCCCCAATATAATATCAAGTTAAATGGTTTTAATTGAGCTCTATTGTGAGCATAGTAATTGCTTATAAAAAATTATCTATGTTAGAGAACGGAGTAATGTGCACAACTTTTCATGGTAATGTGAATATTTCGATATAATAAAAGTAGTGTTCTTTCTCTGAGGAACATACAACGATGTATGATATAACGCATTTATCTTATTTATACGAGTTTTGTTAAGGGGGGAACCTGCTATAGAACGCTTCAAGAAGCATAATTTTTGCGATTTTTTTTCTCGACTCCAATAAAACGAATCTTTTCTAAACTTCTGTGGTGTTTTAGTACACATTTTGACATTAACAAAAAAATTTTTTTATACAAAAATATTGATCTTTAATATGAAATGTTTAGCGATATTTACAACGCCTTTTTTCATCCTCGTACACTCTAGCGTGCGTGATTTGTGTCTGTAACAAAAAAAACAAAAACATTTCTTAATTTTCATGTAATTACCTTCTATGTGAACCTAAAAAACTTTTTAAATATCGAAAATTAAACAAATTGTGAGACTTTGAAGAAAAAGTTTTACTTCAGTTTTTCTTCAAAGTCTCACAATTTGTTTACATTTCTGTATTTAAAAAGTTTTTTAGGTTCACATAGAAGGTAATTACATGAAAATTAAGAAATGTTTTTGTTTTTTTGTTACAGACACAAATTACGCACGCTAGAGTGTACGGGAATGAAAAAATGGCGTTGTGAATATCGCTAAACATTTCACATTAAAGATCAATATTTATGTATAAAAAATTTTTTTTCTTAATGTCAAAATGTGTACTAAAACACCCCAGAAGTTTAGAAAAGATTTGTTTTATTGGAGCCGAGAAAAAAAATTGCAAAAAATTATTAGTTTTCAAGCGTTCTATAGCAGGTTCCCCCCTTAAGTCAAACGCGAGTGACTACTACCTTTTCAGTTTCGGCCCTGCGGTGTGGCTAAGTTCCGACTCTCGCATTAGCGATTGAAATGTGATACGTTGTCATCAGATGACATCATATCACACGTCAATCGCTAATACGAGAGTCGGAACTTAGCCACACCGCAGGGCCAAAACTGAAAAGGTAGTAGTCCCCCGTGAAACTTTGATTTAACAAAACTCGGATAATTTATAAGATATAAATTAATGTATTATATCATACATCATTGTATTTCTTAGAAAGAACACTATAACTTTTATTATATTGTAATATTCACGTTACAGTGAAAAGTTATGCATACTACTCCGTTCTTTAACAAAGATAATTTTTATAAGCAATCACTATGCTTACAATAGAGTTCAATTAAAACCATTTAATTTGATATTACATTTGTTGGGTCTATCTCCTTTAGTTTGCGAGATAGAAAAGGGAGGCCACTTATACGCGGACACCCTGTATTTCTATATATTATATTCACATAATGAAAAAAATCTTAAGTAGAAATACTGTTAATCACAGCTATTAGTGTGATTACAAACTTATTGATATGCAAGATAATATTAATAAATGACGTATTATTTATTAAATATGTTTAAATAAAAAGTAAAACTTACTCAAAAAAATATTAAGACCGAAAGAGCAATTATTTCGGTTATTATATAATATGTATTTGGTTGGTCGATTAAGTTAAATATTAATTATATATATATTTTTTGGACAATTTTTAATGTTTTTAATTTAAGTTAATTGCGTAGTCTAATTGAAACGGCGCGAAATAACAATGACATCGAAACATTTGCAATTTAATCCTTTTATTGGAAAGTTGCCGATTAAATAATTGATTTAATGTAGAAAAAATTTAACAGGTGTTTCCTTTCTTTATAATACGTGTATTGTGAACAACAGAAGTTCTCAAGTGAAAGTTAGCAAACATATTATTCTCTCTTTCCAACGATATTTAACCATATGTTTCATTTTGATATGTAGGTACACTTGCATGTCACATATGGTTTATCGGGGTAAAAATGCTTCAAAAATATTACACCCTAACCTATATAACAACAAAATTATGTAACATTCTTTGTTATATTATTAATTAATTTTTGTAAACTGGTTATTTTCTTATATATATGTATAATGTATATTTGACTATATTCTTAAATTATACATATATGTATATATAAAAAATATTTTTTTAAATATAAAAGAATATATAAATTTAAATATTGAACAAAAGTTAAGAAATAGTGACAGAACTTAAAATAATATCTATTTTCAGAACACAAAAAGTATAAAAGTAAAATAAAATAAAAATTAAATATATAATATAGGTATAATATATAATCAGATTAAAATTTACAAAAATGCTAAAATAGTAGTAGATATAAACTATAGTACCTAATTTAGAAAAGACGAATAACACGTAAGAAAGTCATTATTGTTTTACTTCATTTTTATCATGTAATTTGTAAACATTTATTATAGTAATGACAATGCAAATACATATTAATTACTTTCTTCTCATATTAGGAATTATTATAAAATCTTCTTTTTCGATCTCTCATTTTGCATCTCTTAAGTAACACGCTGTTACTTTGAATTTTTTAAATGGCACTATGATGTTTTTTTATAATATTGTAGGGGACTTTAAGTCGAATTTAACGCATTATCACAAATATTATTTTTATTGATATTTTATATCAAATATGTAGCATTATTTTGAATAGCAGTACTTTATAAGCTCTGACTAGAAATGTAAACACAAATACTGAAAGTTGGCTGGGATATCTTTCGTATTGTAAACACATAATATCGGTATTTTTCGAGTCTTCTTCCGAAGTCGATATTAATCGTTGTTTCAATAGCAGCAATAAATCATAATTCTAATTCAAAATAATACTACAAATTTGATATTAAATATCAATAGAAGTGATATTTATGATAGTGCGTTGAATTCGTCTTAAAGTCCCCTACAATATTATTTAAAAAAACAGCATAATGCATTTAAAAAATTCAAGGTGATTTTTTTATTAAAAAAATTTTTTTTTTAATTTTTTTTTGGAGGTTGTAGCTAGCATAAAATAGACAAATTTTTACAAAAAAACAGCATGATGCATTAAAAAAATTCAAGGTAATAGATTTTTTTATAAAAAAAAAATTTTCCAATTTTTTTTGGAGGTTGTAGCTAGCATAAAATAGATAAATTTTCACCTTACAGCCTTTTTTTAAAACTGTCGAAAACTGTCAGAATTAAGCGTCTCAAAGATCGTGCGGATCATTACGGTAAACACCCTGTGTGTGTGTGTGTGTGTGTGTGTGTGTGTGTGCGTGTGCGTGTGCGTGTGCGTGTGCGTGTGCGTGTGCGTGTGCGTGTGCGTGTGCGCGTGTGTGTGTGTGTGTGTGTGTGTGTGTGTGTGTGTGTGTGTGTGTGTGTGTTAATTCAGTAAATGTATACGCTTACTAGTCAATGTATGCACCTACATAATTGATAAGTAAATGTATTCACAAGCAATGAGATTTGAACTTTTACTAGTAGAAGCATACATTTTCATACCTAACTTATTTTCATACCTAACTTATTGTTAGTAAAAGTATGCACAAACAAAAATTGGGTATCTAATATTGAAGGAGAGGGGCTTCTTCATCGATTTACAAAGTATATGCGTGGGCTTAGACGGGGAGGGGGGAGGGCTCCACAGGTTGGGTGAGGTTTGCTCCTTCCCGCACTCCCCTGTACGGGGCAAAGCTCGCTTCAATTTACAAAGCATACGCGTGCTCTTCTCTGCATCTCCCTTCCATATATGTGCTTTGTAAGTTGAAGCGAGGTCCACCCTGTACAGGGCGGTGCGGGTCGGGGGCCAAAGGCCCCCCCGACCCGTGTAGAACCCGCTCCTCTGTCCACGCATGTATTTTGTAAGTTAAAGCGTTATGCTTTCCAACACACAAAATTGTATACACTTTTCTATTCCAAACCTATTCTCTGCTTCAACAAAAAGACTGCTGAATATATTAACGATTTACTGCTTTAAATGACATTTTTTCGAAAGAACGTTACCTGCTTTGATTAAAAAGATTTTTATTTTGAACACGTATTTATTTTACTTCATGTAACTAAAAGTTAGTAACTATACTTACTGTAACTAAATGGTCGTGAATTTATTAAATAAAATGTTATTCAGTTTTTATTTTCATTTTCTACATAGAAAATTAGATTGCGATATGCTTTTACTAATGTGTTGTAGCAAATGTATGCATTGTCTAGTAAATAAATATGTACATTCACTAGGAATAGTAAACATTTTTATATTTAGTTCATACTTTTGCTAAAATCTTACGTAAATGCATACATTGACTAGTAAGTGTATACGTTTACCAAATTTTGCGCTTTTACTGTAACATATTGTGTATATATATGAAATGACTCGGGAAGACATCCCCAACAACATACTAAAAAATCAAGCAAATCGGAGAGAATGCACCTTTTATGCATAATTACCTATTGATTTTTTCGAAAATGGTAGACATTTGAAGTAAAACGTAAAATTTGTAGTGAAAAATTTCGTATAAAACCGCTCATATAAAATTATAAGTTTTTAATTAATCGAAAATCCCCTACGTACTTCTCTGCGAAATGTAATTAGAAAAATCATATCAAAATTTGAAGTCAATCGGATGAAAATTGTCGAAGTTATTTGTCACGCCAAAAATCCGAGAGCGTCGCGCGGCGCACTCCGATATTCTACAAACGCGCCAGAGGCTTACGTAATACGCTCAGTCTGTTAAAAAAAATTGTTTTCGTTATAAATCGAATGGTAACTTATTTTTAAGATAATAGAGCATCGTTTAAGCCCAAAAACAAAATATCGATTTTTTGAAAATTCTACAGTGGCCTTACCCCTTAAGCTTTAAAACGCTTTTTTAAACATTGTTCTGCGATCATTCTTTACAAAGATACGTCAGATGGCGTAAAGCCAAGTTGAGTCAAAAAATCCAAAGTACGCAAACTTTTGTACGGTACTGTATATATAAAATATATTTTTTTTGTTAATTATTTTAACTATTTTATTTACCTAGTTTATTATCAATTTCGCAGTTGTAAGTATCTTTGTGTATAGACAATTGTTACATTTTTTAATTACATTTATAATTATCATATATAACATATTTTTATATGTTTCAGAAACAACTTGCTGCAACAGTCTAACACACAAATTCCAAGCATTGTTGCTGGAACTGCAGCATCGATCGATGCAAAGGATGCTAGTGAAACTTGTCAAGGTAAAATTCAGGAATGTAATTTATCCAGAAGAGAATTGTCAAACGGCACTATACAGGATTTTACTCCAAAACCAGCAGCAGAAAAAAAATCTCATATTGATGTTACATCAACAGATCACAGAGATATTTCTGCGGAGAAATCGGATATTGAAACAACACCTAGCTCTTCATCGTCGAAAGATGAATCGTTAAGAAAATATACACAGAATTTCGTTCACGAGTCTGTAGATAAAAGATGTATTTTACTGAAAATTTTTTCTTCTTCCGAAAGTAAGATTGTCTTTGCGAAAGATAAATCTACTTCTATTTCTGCAAAAGAGGAGAATATGTCCGTTATTAAGAAATGTTCTTCGTCGGGACAAAAATCTTCAATTACAGCTATGCCGATTCGATTGAAGAAGCGTCATTCTGACTCTGGAACAAACATCGATCTCTCCAAAGATGACGATATTTTTGTAGGAGAACAGGAAAAAAAGAAAAGTAAAATAGAAGAAAAGCAGGTAATTTCCTCAGTAAGAACCTCTGTAATTACCACTGCAAACATCGAAAAATATGATAGTATACACAATGTTACATTAGACAAAGACATCAAGAATTCTTCATTAATTGTCGATACAGAAAACAGTAGCAAAAGTGATACACGCGAATATAGCAAAGATATACGGTCCATGATTGAGATAGATTTATATAAAAAAATGAGTGTACAAAATATGCATTTAAATCTAAACATGAAGAAAGTAGATATTACTTATGCTGAAGCGGAAAAAATAAATATGCAAATTGCTCTTACAAATTCGCAAGAGGATGAAGAAGTGCGCAATGTTGAAAGTGTTGATCTAGCGCAATGCAAAAATATGCAAAATCGTGTAACATCAAATTTGGAACTGCCAATCACATCTGCACATGAGTCAACATCGTGCGATGTTGGTGAGGAAGACGGCTGTAATGTGTCACAAAATGTCGGAAATTTATTATTAACAAGTAATGATAACGTTATGAATGATGAAAAGACAATTGATCAGCTTTCAGCGACGGCATCGACATCAGAAGGAAATTCTTCGGAAAGAAGACAGGACGAATGTTTTTCCACACAAACGACAAATTCGTCTACATCTTCAAGCAATTTAAATTACTGCGGTGATAATCACTCGTTGAACAATCATTCAGCAGATGATGGTAACAATAGCGATATTGAGATAGAAATAAAAATAAAACCCAAATTGAAATTTCGAGTATCGCGGAAGTTCTCACCAAGCTCTCTAAAAGAAACCTGGTCTTTTCTTGATAAACTTCTTCAGATGGATCATAGAACATCTGAAAGGTCCGGGCGCAGATCCACGAGTAGAAGCCCAGAAAATAATAAATCGTTAGATAATAATAAAAATGTAACTGTAGAGACTGAAGATTGTGATATTGCATGTGATTCTAGTCCTACTACTAAGGATAATGTAAATAATTCTCAACAACGAAAAAGTTTTCAAGACTATCCAATTGTAAACGAAAATAGAAACGCGATGGATCATAATCACAGAGGAAAGGATGAACGTATGCAATCTGTCAATGCAATAACAACTGAGAATTGTCCTGAGCCAAATAAACTTGCATGTGATACGTCCGATCTGCACAAAACACAGCTACAAAAGACTTCCATGGCACTTCCATGGCACAAAAGACTTCAAGCACCTTCTCAACCAATACATCCTCAATTAATATCTTCTCCTTTAATACCTCTTCAATCACAACCACATCCTCAATTAGCACCTCCTCAATCAACACGTTCTCAGTTAGTACCTCCTCAGTCAACACCTCTTCAATTAGCACCTTCTCAAGCAACACGTCCTCAATTAGTACCTCCCCAATCAACACCTCTTCAATTAGCACCTCCTCAACCAACACGTCCTCAGTTAGTACCTCCTCAATCAGCACATCTTCAATTGGCACCTCAACCAACACATTTTCAACCAATACATCCTCAATTTGTACCTCCTCAATCAACACATCCTCAAGCAATACGTCCTCAATCAGCATCTTTTCAATTAGCACCTCCTCAATCAACACATCCTCAAGCAATACGTCCTCATTTAGCACCTCTTCAACCAACACGTCCTCAATTACCTTCTCGATCAACATTTAAACTACCATCATATGATGCCACTGTTAGACATACGTATCTCTCACGCAGTGCAAATTCACCAGTTGCACCAGTTGGAATTAATGGTCCAAATACTAACAACGATCTCACCTTAATACAAGTTACAGTACAAAGTATCTGCGACCACATCGGATACTGCCGCAAATTAGTTCGATCTAATCATGTAAGAATGCATATAAGATGCATTTCCACTGGAATTTCCACAGAACACATACAACGAATGTGTGCGAGTATAAGGGAAATATATCAAAATGTGAGAAAGTTGATGATACAGTTGCGCATGAATGATGAACTGTGTGCATTAACTTTTATCAATCAATATATGAAATTGAATCAACCAATAACAATAATAGAATTTAACAGTTATGTTGATCTCATAAAATCTTATATGTTTTATGCCCAACAAACCATAGAGCAGAGTCAAGCAAAATCTAACGTATCACAACATCCAAACATTGGCAGATCAGTTCCGAATGAATCAATGCCGAGCGTTAACGCACAACAATTTTTGAGAGGTGCTCCATTTCCAGATGCAAGAGTGCTAAATCGTGGCAAATCCACGCAATATTCAACAATGACATCGACCTCAAACGTCAACCAGCAGCAATTGTTCGGCAATTCGGCTAATTCTCCACAAGTAGCACATTTGGGACAATCTACGTCAAATATTCATCAACAATATATACCATCTGTAGCACACTCACGTATGCCGAATTATAATCAGCAACAATCTATAAAAAATGCGAGTTATCCGGTACAAGGCCAGTATATGCCACCGACAAGTGTGTCGAATGTTGGCGTTCAACAAGTTTTTGTAAATACCAGTAACATTTCATCATCGAATACGAACATGCGATCGTGTGGACCAGTAAATCAAAGGAATGCAAACGTGCCTCCTGCCCCATCTTTGAAAAGAGCGCAATACAATTGTTACCTGAATCCAAGCAAGCTTAATTATCATGTTTCTGTATCTCAACCTGCGCATTGCAACATGCAAACAAATTCCGTTCAGAATATTCATCCAGGTCAAAACGTACAGCAGAGGTTGCAAAAAAGTCAACGCTTGATACGACCCAAGGATACATCTACATGTGTAATTGATCTAACGACTAACGATATATCGCAAAATATGTCACAAAACGTGCCAAATAAACGAGCAAAAATTCCCGAGTTACAAAGTAAAGATTGCATACAAAAGAAGGCATCGTCTACGAATCCGCACCAAGAATTACGTCAAGAAACCTTGAGCTCATGTAACTTATCGCAAAATACATTTCGTACTGCTCCGAGAACTTTCACGTCGCAAAGAGCGAATATTTTACAAAATACGCTGTCTAAATTATCCTCTCAAACAGATAACGCATTATCAACTTTACCAAAATCCACACACGCAGAATCGCAAAAAAACGATGTTTCGTTATTAGTTAAAGATCTTAATTATAATTTTAATCCGGCGGTTTTAACAGACATGCAGAAAATTATATTGCGTGAGCAAATATGTTCGTATTTCACAATGTCGGACCAATTAAAATATTCGCTTAATGAGCAAAAATTTGAACGATTACATTATGAGAGATTAATACTGTTTCACTTGTTTCTGATTTTATCCGATTACATAAAGAGCTTAATAGAAAAATTACAGACCGCTGAGAAATGTGTCGGAAAAGATTCACAAGACAGTACATTACAAAATCAGTCAGTATTACAAAAAAACACAGTACAAACGTTTGTAGACAAGTTTACAAGGATTCAATCTAATCGAGATAATGAGAATAGTTCAACGAATAATAGCAATTTAGAAAAGCAATCTTCGAAGCAAAATATTGATTCAAATATTTCGAAAAATTCAAAACCTACGGCAGTAAAGAGTAATTTAGAAGCGCGTAATGAAGAGTCATTCTCTACGCCGGAGTTCGCGATAACTAAGGAACCACTTACAAAAGATACAAAACTACAAGAGCAGAATAACGATACACTAAAGAAAAAATTCCAAAGAAGTTCATTAGTCGATACGGAAAAACGGCCTGAGATCACAGAAGCAACGTTGCCAAGACATTCAGAAGTGAATTTGATCACAGAAGTGTTTACCAAGAAAACGGAAACGGAAACACAAGATGACGCAAAAATTAACGAGTCTCTAAAAGCATCGTGGCCAGGACATTCAACAATACCAGAAGAGAATTCGATTAGAGAGTTGTCTGCTAAGAATCCGGAAAAAGAAGCGCAAGATAACGCAAAAATTAATGAGTCTTTGAAAGCGGTGAGTTCACTTAACAAGGAATTCCCAAAATTCAGCTTTCTCCTTATACAACATCCATTGAATTTATCACAGGATGCGTTAACTAAAAAAACGGAAGAAGCATTAGAAATTGCGAAGAGTAATGCAAACGAGAAATCTAATAATGTGGAAACAGAAAGCGTACATGAAACTTCTGACGTAGCAACATTAAATAATAACGGAGGAAACGATGCGACATTACGATATAATACGGAAGAACAAAATAAAGAAGTATATAATGCCAGTAATGAAATATCCAGTGACAATTTACAAAATGGAATGCGTGATGATGTCAACGAGAGTATTGAAATTATAAATTCCACAGAGATACAGTCTGATCCATTGAATACATCGCCTGATTCATCTCCAGCTTCGTCAAACAACATACGGCGATCGATATCTCCATTAAAATCATGCGAATCTACAGAAATATTGCAGGTACATACTGCACACAAAGAGCATGCTGAAACAATCTCACAAACAACATCTGAAAGTTTTGATTCTGATTCTGATTCTGTTACTGATTCTGATTCTAATTCTGATTCTGATTCTGATTTTGGGAAGCTGTATATTGACGAATGTGTGGAAGAATCACAGAAGCAAGAGCAGTGTGATAAGGTATCGTCTTCTGAAGAAGATAACATAAATATGTCACAATACTCAACAAGGTTATTTGATGCGATAAAATGCGATTCTACAGAAGTAAAACCATTATCTCTTCTGAAAAACATAGTTGAAGTAGCTGATACTGCATCTCAAGATTTTGTAACCGAAGCACAAAATGCTGAGATACTTAACGAAGAACCATTAGAAGCAAATGAGATACTGCTAGAAGAAATACCATTGAAGTTTGAAGATGAGTGGAATATGGCAGAAAGTACGATACAGTCGATCGATACCGCAAAGGAATCTGAAGATGTAAAAGAAGAAGATAGCAGGCAATCGCTATTAGAAGTAAAGGAGACGCAACTTGAGGAAATGTCATTGAAACTTGAAGTTCCGGAAGAGAGTGCGGTGTCGGTTTGTCTAAAACTTCCTGAAAATATGGAAAAAGACAATATGGAAGAAGAAAATATGAAAGAAGTAAATATGGAAGAAGAAAATACCGTAAAGGAATCTGAAGATGTAAAAGAAGAAGAGAGCAGGCAATCCCTATTAGAAGTAAAGGAGATGCAACTTGAGGAAATGATATTGAAACTTGAAGTCCTGGAAGAGAGCTCGGTGTCGGTTTGCCTAAAACTTCCTGAAAATGTGGAAGAAGAAAATACCGTAAAGGAATCTGAAGATGCAAAAGAAAAAGAGAGCAGGCAATCGCTACTCGAAGTAGAGAAGATGCAGTTTGAGGAAATGTTATTAAAACTTGAAGTTTCGGAAGAGAGTGCGGTGTCGGTTTGCTTAAAACTTCCTGAAAATATGGAAGAAGAAAATATAGAAGAAGAAAATATGGAAGAAGAAAATATGGAAGAAGAAAATGTGGAAGTAGACACTTACACTAACATTAAAACGTTCAATGAACAGCTCAAACATACATACCAAAAATGTTTCGAAGATTCGCAATCTTCTTCATGTAACTCCGTTCAAAAAGATGATTCCGTCGATGTAAATGTAGAAGTTTTCGCTAAAAACGATAACGCCGATATTGAATGTATTTCCGTGAAAAACGACGACTTCGAAATCGCGATCACGCCGAGTATTTTAGACATTAGGAGTATATCGCCATCATTATTCGAGAAAATGGAAAATACGGACACATTTCTTCAAAATGGTTTGGAGTCGTTGGATGAAAAGGATGGAAAATCGTTGGACGTAAATGACAATCTTGGAATTTCGGATGAGGTAGACGAGCCCTGTTTACGCTGCAAACGCAAAAGCACGGTATATTGTCAAGCTTGCTTAGAAGCTCATTATTGCTCCAAACGTTGCTCATCTTTGCATTGGAAAGCGGAACATTATAAGCAATGCAAACGTAATTCAATTATATGTATTGACGTATAGTTAAAAAAAACACATGCATCTTAAAATTCTCCAGAATCTTCTGCTAAGATTTTAAGCTTCTCGAACTAAAACATATCTCATTGTCAATTAATCAGTATTCGTTGTTATTTGTATTTAAAATTTAAAAGCTGTTGACACATTAGTTTGTAACCGAACTTTCCTAAATAAAATTATGCGATATGTATAGAATTCGCATTAATATATTTTACGTTTCTTACTCTGTTGACGATGAAAGGAAATAGCATATGAAAAAGTTGAGAGTGTAATATTTAATTTTCTAAAGCGTCACTTTTTTTAATAACTATAACGGTAAATTTATAATGTTCAATTGCAATAACTGTGCAATCGTTCAACTTTTAGTCAATTCGATTTGAATTATACACTACCGTTTAAAAGTTTGGAAGCACTACTTTTTTTTAAGAGAGACAAAACGGTAGGTGCTGATACTTCTAAAGGAAAATGTCATGTGAGAAATTCGACTGTTTTAAATATTCAACACAGTATTATTTGTTTTTAATCATTTTCCAAGGAAGTATTTCAATTTAAAGAATTTACTCAAATCATGAAAATTTGTTCTTTTTCTTCATAACAGAACAATGACATAGCATGTTCACTCGGTAAAATTCTTTAAATAACTTCCTAAGACTTCTTTGGAAACTAATTAGAAACAAATAATACTGTGTTGAATAGTTATAAAACATACAGTAAAGTTTCTCAATTGACATTTTTCTTTGGAGGTATTAGCACTATTGTTTTGTTTTTCTTAAAAAAGTAGCGCTTCCAAACTTTTGAACAGTAGTGTGTATATATACATATATAAATATATATGTATACATATATACAGGGTGTCCTACGGGAAGTTACTAATTATAGTTCTTATTCTGTAACGCATACGGGTATCGGGAAAAATAAAATTGCGTCTAATAGAAGACATTTTGCACACACAATTTTATTTGAGTATACTATTCTGTATAATAGAAATTTTTTACTTGATTTTATTTGATTTCATAAAAAGTAGTAAAAATCAGACATTCTAATAATGATGTGTACATGTTTTTAAAGTGCGTACCGTGCGTGCGTATTTGAACAAAAATCAATTTTTTCACGAAAACTGTATAAAACTGTGTAAACAATCATTAATTTATTAACCGCTTTTTAAGAATTGATTTTTATTCAAATAGTAACGAGGTGCACACTTTGAAGACATGTATCACAAGAATGTAAGACCTTTGCTACTTTTTATAAAATCAAATAAAATTATAAGTAAAAATTTTCCATTATAAAAGAATAGTATACTCAAATAAAATTGCAAAACGTCTCGTATATATGTGTGTATGCGCATACACATATATTCACTCATACAAATAAAATATATGTAATAAGCGTAGATGTGTGTTTGTGTGTGCGCGCATATATGTATGTATTTTCAATAATACAATATGTATGTTCGATAATATAATTCAATTACAACTTACAATTAATATGTATATGTGTGGTGTACGTGTGTGTATGACTGAATTCGGGGAACGCGCTATCAGCGCTATAATTGTGTCGCTCTACCAGCTCTACCTTTATCATTCATTAGACGTAAAACAAGGATAGAAAATCCGCACATACACACACACACACACACACACACACTTACGGACATTTTTTTTTCAATGCAATTTTTCGACGTTTTAGATTAGAACATTCTGAACACATTGGCAGCGGTAACTAAAAAAAATTTTTTTTCACGAAAACAAAGCTTCCTCTATGAGGAAGCAAAATGACGTAATAGCGCTGATAGCGCGCTCCTTGAATGCAGTGTGTATAATGTTCATAATTGTATTTGCGAGGAAAGTGGTGACATAGAAAATTAGATGTCTTTCAGTTTTTTCTCTATTTTCTTATGATTAACTGTAAGAGATTGATCATTTGCATTAATTATTTGATTTAGATTATACAGGTAATAATAATGTATACCTAACACAGGGTACCTATTAATTTAGTTATATTAGTAATTTGAATACATAAGTAGCTATATGAATACGTAAGTATCAAGCTTACTACATTTACTGTTTATTTTGTAAAAATTAGTTGACATTTTGCTTATTTATATTTTTGATATTATATCAGATTAGACCATACCAGACTGTAATTTTATGATGTTTTATAATATGAGATTAAAAAAAAAATCTCGTATAGATTCATTATATCTCTGATAATGTTACATTGCTAAACTAGATTCGTTATGTGAAATGTATTTTATTTTTAATAAGGAAAAAACAAAAAGAATTTGTATTAATTAATACCTGTTATTCTTAAACTCTATATTTAAAACAAATATATTTGAACATGATGTTAACAAATGTATGATTTATTGTTTCCTCTTAATTACACATTTTTCAAATCAATTTAAATTTAACAGAGTAACAATAACATTAAAAATTCCGGTAAAGCTTCATATATAGAAATATAAATTCAATATATTTACAGCTCTGAGCGATTTTATGATAATCACAGTTAAATAGTGGTCGGATAAGAGAATAATATATGGAAGAAGAATATAAATGTCGTATCTCTATATCTATTTATTGACTCAATTGCTCATAAGCCAATATAATGCGGAATACATGTTATAAAGAATGCTAATGCTCGGCGTAATTGTTACAATGTAGATAGAACCACTTTCTAGTCTTCGTAACCCTCGGGTAGAGGATTCACTTTGGGATTGTGGAAAAGAGTGTGGTTACCATCTCCCCATGGGAATTTCTAAAAATAATACATTATAAAGAAGAAGTAATGTAAAAAGATTAACAAGAGTTAGGTTTTGGAAACTCATATCTGTTTTCAAATTTAATGTTATATGCATGTTTTGATATATACCTTGGTTCTTATTCTCATATGTTCATATGCGATGAATTCTGGACGTTCATCATGATGATGTGCCTGATGATTCAAATAGCAATTAACCATAGCCAGTCCTATCGCTGGAAAGCCTACGAAATACGAAAGCCTCTTCCACAAAAGCACCGTCTGCTCTGTAAAACACACAGCGTTACTGTTATGTAATCTTCATTGATAACTTGCCATTTTACATATATTTTCTCGTTACCCATAAAACGTGATACACCACCAAAGTATTATGTAAATGGAAAGAGTAGCATTCGAGTCTTAATTAATAACATTTGACAAAAATGACACTTTGCTACAATATCGTTTAGTGCGCAATATTTTATGCAAACATAAATACCGTTGTTTTCAAACGCGTAAATAATATATTAAATTAATTAGCACAATTTATTTATATTTACCTGAACTGGCATGACCACCAGAAGCACCCGCCGAATATTTTCTGGAAAAGGTACGACCAACTCTCATCCAAGTAGCCATTTTTGCTCTTCTGCTTCACTGTGCTCCAACTCTTTTGCACTCAGCTTATTGTGGAGCAGGAACTGTAGCGATACCTGTTGGAATGTTTGCAAACTATAGATCTACTTCCGTAAAAAAAAGTGACTACAGAGGCCTCTTTCAGAATATTTGTGAACTAATCATGGTCGTATTCGATGAGTTTTCTGAACGCAGCGCAGCAATATCCCCTAGGGTCACTATTTCCAACGTCTGTTAACTGTGACGTCCCGCTAATAAAATTATTCCCTTTTACGAAAATCTTAAAATTGAAATTATAACCTTCAATTACTGACTAAATTCTTATTAATGTTCCACAGTACGATTGTATATTATAAATTCACTTACTTGCTCCTATGATAAATATCACCAAACCACTCAGGCGTCACAGGCCGGTATTCATAGTCGGATCTTATTTAAAGACCGTCTCAAGTAATGTCTTAAGACGCTAATACGGCTTTGTGATTGGTTCATGACTGGTTCATGACATCTTAAGATTGCCAAAATACTTAAGACGGTCTTGAATATAAGATCCAACTATGAATACCGGTCACAGTCACCCTCTTGCGCATGAACTTACCGCCATAGTTCAAAAGCGATCCGCCAGTGTCAGAATGTCAATAAAGCCTTGTGTCCACGATCCGAGAACTCGGTCCGAGTTTCGGTTTAAGCCAATGAAACTGCTACCTTTCTGTAAGAGCTGCAAGTTGATTGGCTTAAACCGAAACTCGGACCGAGTTCTCGGATCGTGGACACAAGGCTTTAGAAATTATTGAGGTTCGCCGCTGGTGCCGAAACGTCCGGTCAATAATATAAATAAAGATTTAATTTTACCCCTGGTGCCGAAACGTCCGGTCGATAACATAAACAAGGATTTAATTTCACCGTTGGTGCCGAAACGAAATAGAAGATCTAGTTTCGCCGCAAGGGGGTCGATCATGAAACTTTTTCGCTCTTCACTTTCCACGTTACGAATTACACGTGAAAATGTTTACGTGAAAAAGTGAAAGAATAATATTACATTTTCCATGGTATACATTTCATAATGTAACAATTTGCACGTGATTTAGTTAGAAAAGACGTACTGTCTGCCGTTGGTTTCACTGTCTATGACATAAATGTTGTCTCTTTATCGTAAATTTTCAAAACGTCAAATTTTTCACGTGAGTTATTAGTGAGTGGTTGTAGGTCCTATTTTTATAAAAAAATGTATATTTTTCACGTAAATCTTTCGCCACCTCACGGCTTGCTTAAAAGTGACGCATGCGCATTTAAGACAGCAACTATTAGTTACTAGCAACAGCATAAAAAGCGTACATTATTGCTTTATTGGTGACGGTGACACACGGAGGTTAAGATGCCGTATTTTGTTATATTATAATTAATAAATTATCATATTTTATATTTAATTTGAATGTTATTGTTTGTACTGCAGTTTGAATGTTTTTATATACAAAATTATTATATTTATATGATAACCAATTCTTTCCGGCTCTCAGACTTTCTTGAAACTCGACCTCTTATTATTTCCGGATGCTGTTTCAGGGAATCCAGCAGAATTTCCCGTTGCTTGTATGTGCCATTCATACTAAAGCAATTAATGAAATTATATTAAATTATTAATATTACATATTATTATTAAATATACTATATTATTGTATTATACAGACAGCGTAGGATTTGACACAATTTTTATAACTTTTAGTATATATATAGTTTAAGAAGAAGATATTTTACAATTATATATGTTTTTAATATCATGTAATATTTATATAGATATGGGTTATGTTATGACTAAAAGATTACCTATCACTCGAATAACACATTTTATTCTAACAAATGCCTTATTATTCGTTTAAAACTTTTATTTATTTATATTTATCACAAATTATGGCAAATAATACAATATGTATAAACGAATATATAGAGTAATACGATATAATGCAGTATAATTAATTTTATTAATACATACTTGCGATTTCAACAATCCAAATTTTATTGCACAGATAAAATAACATATGATAAGATATTCTTGTTGGTTGTCGTGTCCAATATTCAATATCTTCAAGATATTTTGAGGTTACAGGACAGACGTGAAGGTGGTTTCCAACTACGAATTTTTCTAGTTATCTCACTTTTCCACTTTATACGTACGCGATCACTCTCAGTGCATATGTGAAAACTGGAAATGTTCACATGAGATTACGAATTGTGGAAAGTGAAAAGTGAAAAAATTCACCAATTCTTAAGCCTTGTGTCCACGATCCGAGAACTCGGTCCGAGTTTCGGTTTAAGCCAATGAAACTGCTACCTTTCTGTAAGAGCTGCAAGTTGATTGGCTTAAACCGAAACTCGGACCGAGTTCTCGGATCGTGGACACAAGGCTTTAGGCGATCGCTGCCCAGGGGCCAAATTCTGTACACGATACCGACAACTATCGGTGTCGTTGCGCAGGTTTTTCATATAGTATAAAAGCTGCGCAACGACACCGATAGTTGTCGGTATCGTGTACAGAATTGGGCCCCTGGTGTTGACGCGTCTATAAAAAATATGCGACGAGAAGGGTTTAGTCATCGCCGGTGCCGACAATGCAAAGAGGAAGGCTTAGGCCGGTATTCATAGTCTTCAAGATCGTCTTAAGTAATGTCTTGAGACGCTAATACGGCTCTGTGATTGGTTCATGACATCTTAAGATTGAACTTAAGACGATCTTAAATAACTATGAATACCGGCCTTAGTGTCACCGCGCGGTAGCGCGAGAAAAATACTCGAATTACCAACTGTAACCTTCCTGTTTACATTTCTGAATGACTCAAGCCGCCTCGAAAATTCGGACAACTTCGACCAATGACAGCGTAAGGAACCACCCCGAAAATGTCCCTCCAGACGATCACTAGCCAATGGCGAACAGCAAACTCGGCGGTCTTTTGAATATAAAACCCAGCGCTTAACCGGGATGATTCATTCTAATTCTAAATCCTAAACTTATAAAAGTCAATCTAAATCCAAAAGTCAATCTCTTTATTCTCAATTAATTAGTACACGTCTATTATTCACACGCAGTCTTGTTACTTCGACTCTTACTCCAAAGGTGCGATTCTGTAACTCGTTATGCGGATAACGATGTCGTTATGTTGTCGTTGCGCAGCTTTTTTCCCGCATTACACCTGCGCAACGACAATCGTTATGTGCATAACGAGTTACAGAATCGCACCCCAAGTAAATTCAACTTAGACCGGTATTCATAGTCGGATCTTATTTCAAGACCGTCTTCAGTAATGTCTTAAGACGCTAATACGGCTCTGTGATTGGTTTATGACATCTTAAGATTGAACTTAAGACGTTCTTAAATATAAGAATCGACTATGAATACCGGCCTTAGAGTCAGTGCCTCTAGGTCTGAGAGTCTCCGAGAGCTGCGCCGGCCGTTTGCTGTTCGCACCTGCGACTTGCGATCTGCCTCTCATCCCCTAGAGAGAGGTTCCAGCGACCGAGCTATTATCTACGAGACGTGGCATCCACACCATCCTGTAAGTTTATTTCTAATATTCAACACGTTGTAATTGCGAGCGAGCGTTATTCCCCGTGTACAAGCCATGAGACGTTGTATTAAATCTATATAATATACATTTATATACTGGAAATATTCACAAACAGTTCGATTTATTCAGATCCAACCTTATTCCCGATATACATATATAAATATCAATTTTGCAATTCGATCTTTGTATAATTTTTATTATTTTAATCAAGTGCTCCTTGACATTTGTTCGAATTACCAATCATTACCCCCAGGCATCCCTCCACCGATAAGTTTGCTAACAACTACCTTGTTTACGCGGCGGCGCTCTGCGTTTACGCGGTCCCTAATTTTCTACCGTTTACGCGTGCGTAGTATTCTGCGATACTTTTTGAGAGTCGTTTACGCAGGCGCGAAGTATAATAATGTTCCTACGGTTCGTCGTGAGGTTCCTCTCTACATACGCGGTATTTTTAAAAGACGTAAATGCGATTTAGAGGTTATCAGTTCAAACTTCAAATAATAAGTCAAAATGGATTCGACAAGTAATATTGTGAGTACTATTGCTGTTTTCGCCAAACAACATCAAGAAATATTGACGGCTGAACTCTTGTGCACCCTTGAGAATCAAATTCGTCGTTTACGCGAGGTATTAGCACGGAAAGTATTAGCTATTTTCAGTAACTTGCTTCTATTATCGTAATGTAGTCAATGGCTACTCACCCCCGTTTACGCGGAGTGACTTATCGTAAGTTACGATAATCTGAGTGAATTATCGTAAGTTACTACAGAAGTAACGCTCGCGTAAACAAGGTAAACAGCCGGTATCCTGGCTATACTAAATAAAGGTTCTTTTAAAGACTAAAAGGTGTTTCGATTCCCAATTACTCTCGAACGATTGTCAAGGTAGATTTCAAATCAAATATTTAATATTTTGATTTTGTTATTTTATTTTATTTTCCCCTATTTCCCTTCCATACCGTTTTGACAACGAATCCTCTCGCCTGTCCCGGGTTATAGTCGGTGCATGCAGACTGACCCTAAATAACGAAAGGAGAGGGCCTTTTGCGCTGCGCCGAGGTAGTGGTGCTAAAAGGTAAAGAAAACAACGTTACTAGCGGATTCTCAAACCGCGACGTAACATAACTTTAACCGAAGGTTAACTTTTAAAATAGTAGGGGGATTCAAATAAGTTGAAGTTAACGGTTTGACAGGTTATGTATAGGTTATGTCGGGTTAAACTCACTCTTCGTCTTTTTCTAACCTACAAAGAATTAACTTTTTAACCCGACATAACCTGTTAAACCGTTAACCTCGACCTTATTTGAATCCCCCTAATCAACTTCTATTGGCTACCGTCGGTTAAAGTTAAGGGGATCCTAAAGCCGTATGATTTTTCGACAAAATTACCATTTTCTATCACTTTCTGGCTGCGTTCGGGGAGCGCGCTTTTAGCGCTTTTACATCATTCTATCCTTGTTTTACGTGTAATGAATAATAAAGATAGAATGATACAATAGCGCTGAAAGCGCGCTCCGCGAACGCAGCCTCTATGTTACCTGTCTATATCTGTCCTTGTAATAGACAAGGATAGCGCCTATATTTCACGCACACATACGCACGACACACATACACATCCTATGCTTTTATTAGACTTGTAATCTTGATTTCAAGGGTTCAATAATGTTGTGTCGTGTTTTGTGATTCAGGGAAACTTGTCAGGTTCGTACTAGAGTCCTATATTATAAGAGAAGCGAAATCGATACCCCCTCCATGGTTCCCATAAACCCCGCAGCTGATCCATAAACCCCGCAGCTGACCGTTTGTAAACATGTGTATGCACACGGACACCACACGGGGTCGAGAGTCTCGGTTTTGATTGGTGCCGCGGTCAGCCAATCAGCAAGCGTGCCGTCAATTTCGCTTCTCTTGTAATATAGGACTTTAGTTCGTACAAACGATACATTTTTTATATAAAGCACATCTTTTGATGAATTGACAGGCCGTCTGCCAACTGGAGACGCCATGTTGAGGTAAATGTAGATAAGGAAATCTGTAGTTTTGTAACTTTTTTTTGTTTTCCTTATAAAATCAAAGTTTCCCTGAATCATTGATGTATGTACTGCAATCCTGGAGAAGCATTTTCAATTCTGTCAAATTAATACGACGCTACAATGAGTAGAGATTTTTGTCGGTAAAACAGGCGAGTTTAAAATCCTCTTAACAGACGTTGGAAATAGTGACCCCTAAACGTATTAATTTTCTGGGGGTCGATTACGGTTCTTGAAACAAAGTGAAAATTACAAAAGTGAGCAGATTTACTAGATTTCGACCAATATCGTAGATACTCTAGTAAATTTCCTCAATTTTGTAGAACCGTAATAGGCCCCCTGTCCCTAAAATTTATCCCCTTGATTTTTTCCCCCAAGAGGCACACCCTGTATTGCATCTGCGGATGCGTTCCAAAATTCAAATGAGAGCGGTTATTGGCGCATTTTAGCTGTCACCTTATTTTGAAGCCCCTCTATGTCCATAAAATGTGGACATTGAACTACGTAGCCAATATTTACGAATCCCGTAGGTAATGTCCACGATTTTGTGGCTTTCTTCCGTGCTACATCCGCGATTTTGTGGTTCTCTTCCGTGCTGTGTTCACAATTTTTTGGTTCTTTTTGGAAGAAATAGAAAATCGTGAATATAACACGAAAGAAAACTAAAAAATTGTGAAAATAACACGGAAAAGAATCACAAAATTGTGAACAATATTACAAAGTCGTGGACATAGCATGGAAGGGAACCATACAATCATGGACATTACTTACAGGATTCATAAATATTAGCTACGTAGTTCAATGTCCACATTTTATGGACATAGAGGCGCTTCAAAATAAGGTGACAGCTAAAATCTAAAATGTGCCCATGACCGTTCTCATAGTACTAAAAATCTATAGTGAGTATAGTGTGTGTATCTATTAAGGGTCGGCAGGAGACACGGTGGAGACGCCTATCGGCCGGCCTGGAATTACGAATTCGCTAAAACAATATTTTAGCCAAAATACCGAATGAATCTTATTCAATTTAGGATATTCTTAATCAGTAAGCTCATCTGTAGTACGCTAAAGAGCTATTTTATGAAAAAAAGGTATGAATAAAAATTTTTAATAAACTTGGGGGAATGGGCAGCTAGCAACGGGTAAGGTTGGGTTAGCCGCGAGTCCGTATTTAATTTATTATAAATTTTTAAGAGCAAAAATGCAAAATCGGGCTCTTTAGCGTACTAAAGATGAACTTACTGATTAAAAATATCCTAAATGGAATAAGATTCATTCAATATTTTGGCTAAAATATTGTTATTACGGTTCTCACTAGATCTAAGAAGCTGGGGAAATTTTCGTGGTAACATACTGACTGCTTGACAAGAGAGAGCGTCATTCCATCTTTGTCTCTCTTACATCGCATATGTAGTAGCATCCATGTACAAAGTACAAACACTAATACGTGAGCACACGGATGCAAATATTGAGAGATAATGTCAGCAAAATCCGGCTATCATATTATTTTTATTTTTTGTATATGTATGCATATGTAAAGAAAGAACAAAAATAAAGATTATTTTGAAAAATAAGAAGAATTTATGTGTGTGTGTGTGTGTGTGTGTGTGTGTGTGTGTATAATTAAAAATTAATAAAAAAATTAAAAAATCAATGTATTTTATGTTTATATATTTTGTATCGTAAAAAAACATGAAATTGTTACAAGCATTTTACATGTCATGCATATTACATGCATATATACAGGGTGTCATTTTAATCTATCAACGCTAATATCTCGAAAAATATGGAAGATACGGAAAAATGTTTCAGACAAAAGTTGTATGGTCTAAAGGGGGACATAAGATGGTGGCAATGATTTGACTTTGGATGGTCGTTTGAAGCTCACGTGAACGTCACCTTCAATTTCTTAAACGAAACCCTCTATATTGTAGTATATCGTTTGAAAGGGCATAAAATAAGAAAAATTTTGGCGCAAACCAGAGGTCGATAGGTTGACCCGTTCGGGAGTTATTTAGGGTCAAAAATTGACTTTTTCCAACTTTGACTTTAAATAACTCCCGAACGGATCAACGTATCGACCTCTGGTTTGCGCCAAAATTTTTCTTATTTTATGCCCTTTCAAATGATATACTACAATATGGGGGTTTTACTTAAAACTTTTTACTGTCCCAGGGGACTGCAACTCAAAAATTTGAAATGGAACCCCCCTAATATTGTAGTATATCATTTAAAAGGGCATAAAATAAGAAAAATTTTGGCGCAAACCAGAGGTCGATACGTTAATCCGTTCGGGAGTTATTTAAAGTCAAAGTTGGAAAAAATCAATTTTTGACTAACTCCCGAACGGGTCAACGTATCGACTTCTGGTTTGCGCCAAAATTTTTCTTATTTTATGCCCTTTCAAACGATATATACTACAATATAGGGGGTTCCATGTAAGAAATTAAAGGTGACGTTCACGTGAACTTCAAACGACCATCCAAAGTCAAATCATTGCCACCATTTTATGTCCCCCTTTAGACCATACAACTTTTGTCTGAAACATTTTTCCGTATCTTCCATATTTTTCGAGATATTAGCGTTGATAGATTAAAATGACTCACCCTATATATATATTAGAGTGGCCCATTTAAAAATGGTAATTTTGAATTTTGACTGCTTGAACGGTTCGGAAGGCTCGAAATAAATAAATAAAAATCTGTGCAAAAGCGCAGCTTCCTATCTCAATTTTAACACGTGCCGCAGAGCACTTGAATTTTCCTATTAAAATCAAATAGCAAATGATTTTAGTATAAATGCAATAACAATCGGAAAAATTTGAAACTTGGCAATTCTCTTGCCTATAGTTGTACCTGTCTTCTGAAATTTTTATAGATTTTTATCTACATATTTCAGGTTGCTAGTGGTCGATGAAAATAATTTATTTTTATAATTTTTTAAGCAAATAGCAAATGATTTTAGTATGAATGCAATAACGATCGAAAAAATTTGAAACTTGGCAACTGGGTGTTCCAGACCTCACGTATAACCCGTTAATGACAGATCCCTGAGATTATTTGGAGACAAAAATCCTAATGCCAAAATGTCGAGGCTGCTACAGTATTTGAACAAGAAAGGTTTAAAGTTTACCAATCAGCTTGTCTAAATTTTGCGCGCTCAGGGATGTCGCATATCGAAACGGCTCTTCCACACTTCACTCAACTCGATAGAAATATTTGAAATTATTATTTCTTTTATTTTTTCGTGTACTACTTATTCTCAAGACTGACTTCCTAAATTGTTGTACGAAATCAGGATACATGTCGAATTGTAAAGTATTCATGTAAAGCGTGCCGCGGACAAATGACATTTAATTCTCATAATCGGTACAAAGTATGATGTGCTGCATAAAATGTCGATTAGGAAAAAAGATATTATTGAGAAAAAAAATACTATAAATACTAACATGTTTGGAAATAATTTAAAAAATTGTTTTATTAATTTTTTGAAGAAGTACGTTTTCCAGAATGTAGACAAATAAATTATAATGTAGTTTTGCGATTGCTGTTTTGCGTGCGAGAAACAGACTTTCTAGAGCCCAACAGACAAATTAATGTTGTCGTTGAACGTTGCATTCGTACGATACAGAACGAAGAAGTGGTCTTCCAAACTGTGAACGATACATCGGTTGTCATTGAATGGAAAACCGATCTTGAATTATTGTAGTCTTGCAATTCTACACATAGCAACTGCAAAAAAGATGCGCTAACTTTTATTAAAAGTTTAAGTTTAAAGTTTAAGTTTTTAGTTTTTTTTAGCGCATCTTTATTGCAGTTGCTATGTGTAGAATTGCAAGACTACAATAATTCAAGATCGGTTTCCATTCAATGACAGCCGATGTATCGTTCACAGTTTGGAAGACCACTTCTTCGTTCTGTATCGTACGAATGCAACGTTCAACGACAACATTAATTTGTCTGTTGGGCTCTAGAAAGTCTGTTTCTCGCAACGCGATACAGCAATCGCAAAACTACATTATAATTTATTTGTCTACATTCTGGAAAACCGTACTTCTTCAAAAAAATTAATAAAACAATTTTTTAAATTATTTCCAAACATGTTAGTATTTATAGTATTTCTTTTTCTCAATAATATCTTTTTTCCTAATCGACATTTTATGCAGCACATCATACTTTGAAATACACCCTTATATTATTTTAGAAATTCAAATATATAAAATAAAAAAGTGATCTGAAAAGTGGCTGTAATAGACGGAACTTAACCTTATTCAGTCACACTTCCCGAGAATCCCGTACCGGTCACACTGGGTGAAATACACCCCACAACTTCGAAACGCCCACTTTGAACGGCTGCCGCGAGAGAACCAACGGGCCGAAAATATACCACCGACGGGGATCGATACTTGAAGGTCCCAACTACCTGTAGATGACGGCAAAAGGCCCATTTCCATTGGTTTACTGGGTCGTTTTCGAGGTCAAAAAAACGCTGGGGTGTATTTCACCCAGTGTGACTGAATAGGGTTAATCAAATCTTCCAATTCCATTTTCATTAATAATATATATATATATATATATATTTAATGGAAATGGAATTGGAAGGTTTTTCCACCTCGACCTGTTTGCCCCTTTCTTCCCCCCCCCCCACCCCTATTTTTAAATTGTGGAGGCGGCCGTGGAAATTGTGGCGGCGGCGGTGGATAATATTGTTGCGGCGGCGGCGGCGGCGGACATTGTATTACAACATAATGATATTAATAATTAAGATTTTCATTCAGTTTGTTATCAATACTGTTCATCAGCTGCGTTACCCTCTGCTCTGATGCTAAGACTGACAATGAGTGTATATTTTCCTATATAAAGATAGAATAAAGGCCGTAGCCGGATAAGAAGGGTCAATGTTCCTCCACACGGATTATGCTCATTTTTTTGCTTTGATTGCTATCAGGTGTCTCTACAATTTAGTCAAATATTAGCCTTTAACATTGAACTGTTTTGCTGTAAGAAATAAAAATAAAAATTTCGAAAATAATTTATATCTTTTAATCGGCTGAACCGATTGTGTTGAAATTTTAATATGTTGTAGATATTATTGAGACACATTTTTGGAAAATTCGGGAAAGGTTTATGATGACAGAAACATTGATAAAAAAATAAATAAATGTTCTCGATTTTTTTCAGTCCCGATATCTTTCTTGTACAATTATGAACAAATTTTTCTAGAATCTTGGAGCAGTTTCTTATCGGACATATTTTTTGGAAGCAATAAAATGGGTAGGCGGTACTTTTAAAAAATAAAGTATTCTTCTTTTTTTTTTAAATATGATGCTTTTGGTGCGGTCGCCATATATTTTATGTAGAATTTTGAGACAGTATTCTACAAGTAATTTTTTCGAGCCAATAAAATAGGTAGGCAAAAGTTTAAAAAAATAAGATTTTTTTTTATTTTTTAAATTTATGATGCTTTTTGTACCATTGCCATATTTATTTTGTTATGTAATGTTTTATAATGTAATTAGACTTTTGAGACGGTATTTTACAAGTACTTTTTTTGAACCAATAAAATGGGTAAAAGTACTTTAAAAAACAAAATATTTTTTTTCAAAATTATAAGTTTTTTGGTACCATCACCATATTTTTGTTTAGAATCTTGGAATGGAATCCTACAAGTAATTTTCTGGAATCGATTAAATAAATAGGTGCAGGTACTAAAAAAATAATAAAATAAAGTATATTGAAATAATTATAAAAGGATAAACTTTAATCGTATTAAATCAAATGTTTATTAATGAAGTACACATACACATACACGTACACACACTCAAAATAATGAAGTATACATACACATTCGTTCACATAATCACTCTCATACTATTATTTACACTATTTA
Organism: Harpagoxenus sublaevis; assembly: GCA_030770355.1. Classification (NCBI taxonomy): domain Eukaryota; kingdom Metazoa; phylum Arthropoda; class Insecta; order Hymenoptera; family Formicidae; genus Harpagoxenus; species Harpagoxenus sublaevis. Next base: position 79,416 of record JASTWR010000769.1, read on the forward strand.
TAGTTTGTATATTTATATGGATGGACTAATCTTTATCACTATCTTTATTGATAATAGGCGTGATGCCGGCTGTTTTAAATATATTTAGTATGTATATATTTAATATTTGTTTATTTTATTTTATTTTTTATTTTTATTTTTATTTTTTTATTTATTTTATTTAATATATTATATATTTAATATTTAAATATATTTAAAACAGACGGCATCACGCCTACTATCAATGAAGATAGTGATGAAGATTAGTTCATCCATATGAATATAACTGTAAATAATAGTATGAGAGTGATTATGTGAACGAATGTGTATGTGTACTCCATTATTTTGAGTGTATGTATACGTGTATGTGTATGTGTACTTCATTAAAAACATTAGATTTAATACGATTATAGTTTATTCTTTTAATTATTTCAATTTACTTTATTTCATTATTTTTTTAGTACCTGCATCTATTTATTTAATTGATTCCGGAAAATTACTTGTAGTAGATTCCATTCCAAGATTCTAAACAAAAATATGGCGATAGTACCAAAAAGCTGTGATATTTTGAAAAAAAAGATTTTGTTTTAAAGTACTTTTCACACATTTTACTGGTTCGTAAAAATTACTTTTTGTAGAATACTATCCCAAAATTCTACATAAAATATATGGTAATCGTACCAAAAGCATATATCATATTTTAAAAATATGAAAAAAATACTGTATTTTTTAAAAGTACTACCTACCTATTTTATTGCTTCCAAAAAATTATGTCCGATAGGAAACTGCTCCAAGATTCTAGAAAATTTTTTTTCGTAAATGTACAAGAAGATATCGGGACTGAAAAAATCAAGAACATTAATTTATTCTTTTTATCAATCTTTCTGTCATCAGAAATCTTTCCCGAATTTTCCACAAATGTGTTTTTCAATGATATCTACAACATATTAAAATTCATCAAAATCGGTCAAGCCGATCAAAAGATATAAATTATTTTTGAAATTTTTATTTTTATTTTTACAGAAAAACAGTTCAATGTTAAAGGCTAATATTTTGACTAAATTGTAAAGACACTGGCATAGCAATCAAAGCAATCAATTTATTGTATTCACG